>WJFA01000341.1:0-42925 GCA_009870155.1 Pseudobourletiella spinata
GACCTGCTTAAACAGGTAGGTATTTTCTGTGTACCTGGACCTGTAGGTCCAGGTACAGGTTCAGGTATTAGCAGGTAGTACCTGGACCTTTTTGCATCTCTAAGTACCATTAAGTTTCTTTGAATGAAAGTTTGTGAATCGCAAGCGTGAGATTATTTCATAATGTGGTTTTGGTAACTAAAATTCTCACATCTCTAATTCCGATGTGTGCAATTTAAATAAAGTCAATTTAAATTAGGTTCCATCACAAATTTCTACCCATTACCAGCCTCCTAAGGTGCTCCGAGCAGTTTTTAACTGCGGACAGTGCCACGCTCCCGTGGTTCGGGTACATATCTCATTGTGTGGATTTTGGAGCTCAGGTGCAACGAAAATTGATGCACCGCACCTTAAGTGACGTCAAAATATCTGTCTAAAACACAATCGCACATGTTTCTGCGCCACGTGGTTTAGGAGTAATAAGCCAAAATGTGTGCCGTTTACGGTAATGTTAAATTACCATGTGATTTTACCCGTGCACCATATCTCCGATTCGGTGAAGAATGATACCAAACAAAAACGTTAACCTCAAGATTCTAACGGTACTAGATTCATTCATCTCCGCACAGGCGTTCGGTTTTTAGAGGGAAAATAAATGTGGCGTATAGTTTTTGGACACCCTGTACGATTTCAAAATGGCGGTTTCTAGGATAGGACTGGAATTTTTTTTGAACTCAAACAATCTTCAAAATTTGCACCAAGCATTTTATAACTCGGGTGTTCAGCCAATTCTGCATTTCCAGTCATAATCCCAATTGGTCATTACGCTTATGTGTTAGTTGGTGTAGAATTATTTTTTCCACTCATAAAATCGCAATTTTGGTTTACATCCGTAAAAGAGCACTGCTCACGCTAGTGCGAAGTGAAGTGTAGATTCGGTGATAACAATATCTTGGTAACCTTCAACGGAAAAACAAACAGCGAAAAACCAGTGAGCCTTTCTCATCGTATCCCCTCGACCACGAAACTAATTGCACATTATTAAATATACTTTTGTGCAGAGAAACGGAAGTTGAAACATCGTAATCTTGCCATCGCATTCTGCGGTTACTCCAGCCATCCAATTCCCCTTTGCTCTAGCAGTCAAAACAAGGAGCTGTGCATAAATGTTTTCATTATCACTTGGATCAGCCAGTAGCTTAATGCTCGCGTTTAAACGCATGGCTGAGTAATGACTAGGGATGAGTTTGGGTTTTGTCTTGTTCGATTGTGATCAAGTTGAAAACTGCGATTTTCTTATGTGATTTAACAAGGGATTTTTCAGTTAGCACGTTATCCCTCCTTTGCATCGATTGATCCCAATACTTTGTGACCCTCTAGCGCGGTCAAACCTGAGTTTCCGCACCTACTGCTTTGTGAGGGAGCATGTGTATGGACTGCATTTGCATTACATTACATGGATTCGATGCTGTACGACGCGGACATATGACCTGTGCCCCCTGTTACAACAAATAATGGCCGCAAATTATACGTTTCTCCCAGAAATTATTCCACCAAGCTCCACCTGCTCAAAATACTTGTAAGAAAAGTCCACTGGAGTCGAATTCACACAATTTTCAAGGCACTCCTGCAAAGGTTTTGCAGGTCAACGAAAAGAACAAAGAGGTAGCACAACATTCTGGACCGTGTGAAGGAAACTGTAGACGTGACGTCAGCTAATTTGCCTTAACTCCTTTCCGTATCATGTCAGGCACCACTGACGACAGCGACTCAAGAATTCTTCGCATAAAACAATCCAACTGCTACACGGAATTTGCGTCCATATATATATACGCACAATTAAAGCATAAGCCTCAATGACAGCGCAAGACTTAAGCTGGGAATTCTCAGCTAATTCAAATTATACTTGTGATCACACAATTAGACTGCATATAGACCTAAAGGGTGAGAAAGTGTCAGATCGAATATTTGGTTCTCAACAGAGTGAATCTAAAACCAGTTTTGAACTCTGGAAGCTTCAATGTAGATATCCGGGTTGGGTTTTGTGTTTTGTAGCTACATAGAGGTAGGGAGGGACTCCTGAGAAAGTTGTTTTTCTCACGCACAATACAAGCCGACAAGATGAGCAGTCCTGGAGTATTCTAGTGGAATATTGTAACAATATGTATTCTCACAAAACAAACAAGAAGAGCAATAAAATGTTGCCATAAATTTCTTGCGCACTTCTTTGAAACGGAACTAGAGGAGTCAAGGAGAGAGAAACGTATTATTCAAGATCCTGCAGACGTCAGAAAATCCAGGAGCCTTCGTTTTACAAGCCCTCGTATTTCACTAGCAAGGATTCAGTCGCTGATTGACAACCACCCGGAGCGTAGTATTCAAAGATCCCGCGACGCGTGGGCGTACCACTCTGGACGTCCAATCAAGGCTATTTACACCTAATCTGAAATAAACAAACTTTTCTGTGATACACACCTCCGCGGCTAACGGGTAGCAGGAAGCAATGGAGCTGAACTCAAGGAAATTCCTACTTTTGTTCCTAATTTTCGTGTTCCTTCCGCGTGTTTACAGTGAAAGCATTCTCTTCCTATACGTAAATGCCTCGCCAAGTCATAAGAATATTGGACATCCGATCATGGTGGGTCTAGCCGATCGGGGTCACAACATCACAGTCGTGTCTCCTTTCAGGACGGAGCGGCACCGAAACATACACGATATCATCCCGATTAAAGAATTCGACTACTTCCCCCGTACGAGTGCACTGGACTTCAGAAGATGGGGTCAACTGAGCCTCCTCACAGCAGACTACGGTCCCATGCTGTCAAATTGCCACAAAGTGTACAACAATCGGGAGTTCATGGGCTTGCTCGACCGGCATTTTGACCTCGTTCTCATGGATGCCTTTGCCAACGAATGCCTCCTCGGATTTGTGCACAAGCTTGGTGCCCCCTTCATATATATTAGTCCGCTGCCGGTACCAGACTTTGTATCGATGCACACGGGGAATCGGTTGCCACCGTCGTTTGTCCCACACCCGCTAACACCCTACAATCACCGCATGAACTTGTTTCAACGAACTACCAACGTGATCCTGGCCCAGTTGTTTGCGTGGGGGGCCCGACTGACGCTATCGCTGAATGAAGCCGTCTACAGGAAATATTTGGGAGCTCACATGCCCGGAGTGGATCAGATATTGGCGAACTTGAGCATGCAATTTGTTAACTCTCATTTTTCCTTCAACTTTCCGCGACCTACGATGCCGGATATTGTGGAAATAGGAGGAGTTCATTGTCGTCCTGGTCGACCTATACCGAAGGTCTGTTCACAGATTATAACATTTAAAAGGTAAACGAATAAAACTAGCGATGTATACTAATGTGGATTTCTTACGCGCAGGATTTGGACGAATTCTTGAGCGGGAGTAAAGACGGGTTCATTCTCTTCAGCTTGGGTTCAATCGTGAAGCCGTATGAGATGCCTGAAGAGACGCGAAAGGTCTTCTTGAATGTATTTTCCCGTCTTAAACAGCGTGTGCTGTGGAAGTGGCCAACAGATATGCCTGATCTTCCACCGAATGTGAAGCTCCTCAAGTGGGTTCCGCAGCAGGACGTCCTCGGTATGCTCTTGATTTCCTCCTAAAATGACAAATGTTGTAGATGAGTTATATCTGAGCCAGTGAGTATAACATCAAATTGGTAATAATGGAGTTTCGGTAATTTTGACTAAACAGCTCATCCGAACATCCGGCTGTTCATGACCCACTCGGGCCTTCTGAGCACGCAAGAGGCTATCTATCATGGCGTTCCAGTGGTATCCGTCCCGGTTTTTTGGGATCAGGACAAGAATGCACACCGTGCCGTAGAGGAGGGGATCGGAGATAAAATTGAAATCCTTGGACTCACAGAGAAGGAGCTTGAAACGGCAGTGTACAAGGTTTTAAACAACACAAAGTAAGACTTCAAATTTATGATTCACTCCCGCAATCACTAGTGATTATTTTGCAATTACTACATGCTTACTTCAACGAATCATTTACAGGTACAGAGAGCGAGTCAAAGTGATGTCGACGTACTTGCGTGATCAGACGGATACTCCGCAGGAAAGAGCAGTATTCTGGGCGGAGTATGTGATGCGACACAAGGGAGCGTACCATCTGCGGTCCGCCGCACGAGAACTGAGCTTCTTTCAGTATTATTCACTGGATGTGGCCTGCATTATTTTCTTACTAGCATGTCCAGTTATTTACCTTCTTTTCCTGCTGTGTCGAAAACTGGTGCAGAACTCAATAGATTATGCCTTTAGGATAGTCAATATGCCAATGTTAAACAGCAAGAGCAAAGTCTATTCCCGCATGTAATTGTTCCATATTTAGATTTAAGGATTAATTGTTCATAAGCAAATATGCGCTGTCGCTCAATTTAACTATCAAAATAAATTTTAAGCGCTTTGGTTACTGAAGACGAATGGTAGCATATTTAATTTCTGTTGTCACCCATGAACTTTATCAATGGAGACGTACTTTAACACTATGCTCTGTAAAACTTTTAACCAGGTGTCTTGCGCAAATGCTGTTTGCTTGTGTATTACGTATTCGCAGCATGAAGGCACAAGATTTTACTGCTCTCCCTCTTATGGATTAATCAAGAGGGTTTGGGCAGGTTAGAGAGACAAACGAACCTCGAAGTTTTAATACCTGTGGAAATGTAAATATAAATTATCTGAGTGGCAAAAGCATGAAAAAGGTGACCACAAGAACATCGTTGTGATGTTCATGGAGTGGGTGCCAGAAGAAAATCATGGTCGGTTGATTCCCTCGAAATATGCTAGATGTATTTCAAACGTACATGACTAAGACACGAATTTCATCGTCATCATGGTTTATATTATGCCTGAGAAGTTTATCCTTGGTTTCAATCATCCCACTCAAATTCAATCAATGGGAATCTGCGCCAACAAATACAATAGCTACTATAGTTACTTCCTTGTACCAGTTGCTCGTGCAAATTCAAATGATGGCTTTGTTAGTGAGTGGTAACATTTGTAACTAATTAAATTGAGTTCGTTGGGATATCGGCAGTCCGTAAAAGACACATTGCTTAGTATTCAACAGGATACATCGCCTGGAAACAGATCAATGCTGAATGCAGATACTGATACAATAAGCGGTGTTGCATTAAAGAACTGATGAACACCAAGATTATATAGATAAGCATCGAACTCAACAAGGTCAATATTCAGGGCATTCCAGAATGATGTCTTTCATTTGTTATGCTAATAAAATGTAAACCCTACGGCATGGAATAGTGAGTTAGGCGAAAATGCTAGAGGAGTCTTTGGGGCTATGTCTGGTACCACTGCCTTGTGATTCTAACAAGGGTCATTTTTCGCTTATCCCCCGCGCCCAGCGTCGACACCCCATTCAACGTCATTTAGAATGGAACCGAATATTGGAAGATAAACTCTGAAAGGAAGGTCAACTAAGAGAGCTTTGCGGTACCTGCGTGATTTAAACAAATTTATTTTGCTACTAATTGACAGCTCGGAACTTTCATGAAGACAATCCCCTACATATCTGATTGGAATTTGATCGTGCGACGATTCTAATCATCGAAAAATAATTGTCGTTGTAATTTTGCTTTCCGCTTTAAGGGTGAACAGTGGGAAACAAAATTTAATTCATCATTATTATTTACATGAAAGTAAAAATCGAGTCTTGTCTGTTTTTCTATGGTGTCGGGCAGAATCATTATCCCAAACTCTGACGCGAGTCAGCCATTTGTAGTTGACGACAGCCAATTAACGGCACGAGAATATTTGTGATGATTAGTTGATTATCTCGGAATAGTGCAGGGAATCATTTGAGATAAAAAGATCTTCTGTAGTCGTGGGTATTTTTTGTAGCTATTAATGCTAATGCTAGCTGCGTATAAAAAACAAATTGTGCGTAACAATACAAAGTACGTCAATGCATTTTAGGTAATGATACGTTTTAAGTTCCTAAGTTACATAAGTTTCTAAGATGCATAAGTTACATGTTGCACGCGACGTCAGAAAGGGGTCCACTTCACCATGGACATTGTGAGGATGCTAGGTGCAACGTAATGCAAAGATACCCACCTGAAACCTAACTGGATCCGTATGCTCCTTGGCATCAAAACTATGCTATGCATAGCTTGCCAAATAGTTGAGATGGTTGGGTAATTGTAGCAGTTCGGTAGCAACGCAGTTACGTTTTTTCGACACTTCTACTGTACGAAGCGGAGCGCTTCGCTACATTATTTATTTAAAATCTGAACTAAGTCGTGAACCGAGGAAAGACCTTGAGTAACTTGTATAACAGGACCGTATAGTATCAGCATTATAAAATTAGGTAATAATTACGTGATCGCGAACAGACGGCTCAAAATCATATCTATTATGAACTTTTGCAAAATTAGTTAAAGGAAATTAATTTGCACATACAACTCTGAAAAGTTTTTATTTTGCAGTAGGTTTATGTGCGACTTTTCCCAATTACTGTGAGACATTTCCCGTACGTCAAAGTGTGAGAGTGCTTGAGGAAATGGTATGACGTCAATATAAAAGTGACTTTTGTTTCTTCGGCTAATTATATACAGTAGCCGCACTATAGATATATCTAAACTATAACTGGAGACTACAACCAACCATGTGCAATACGGGATCCAGAAACACAAAAGATCTAGATTTTCTAAAGATAAAGATGTAATTGAAATCCAGACGTCAGAGGAGAATGTCCGATGCACTGGTAACAAACACACACGTGTAGTCTTTCGAATGAAACTTATTTTTTATTTATTCGTATTTGTGTCCCGTCAAACTAATCAATTAGACTAAAAGTCAGCCGTCATATTACTGTCGAAGTACGTAAGGGCTTAACCTTGACGCCATTGGCTCTCTCACAATGGGCGAATGCATCATTGTTTCGTAAGGTACAAATGGTTCGGCTAAAGTGTAAGGACGAGCGGGCGTGGCACTTCGACAAGAAAAACCAGGTAATTCTAACACGTTCCGGCGCGGTTCCGATTCGACTTGGAGCAGGCGGGTGCCTTACCTTCAACGAGTGTGAAAATGCTCTGTGAAAATATTGTTGACTTTCCTTAATGCTGTGCATTCCCAACATAATCATTAATCCTGGACGTAAACATACGACTTATAACAAGTGAGGAATGCCATGCTATCCAACCTTCATATCAAAGTAAGCCATCAGGGTCATTGTACTTTACAGTGTAGTTAAGTTGCAATCTACAAATTCAGTGCCCTTGTAAGCTATCATTCAGGCTCAGCCTTTGAATTCATGACTGGCTGAACAATTCACCGATATCAAGTTCCAAAATGAGATATCTGTAGCTTTCTCCTAACAGTAGCCCCGAAGGCGAACTCCAGTAGTCCAGTAGTAACCGCGGCGACTGGTTTACAGTGCCAATTTCAAGCAAAAATGTGGCTCATTCCTCCTCTCCAGCTATTTTTGTTGCTCCTCACAGTTGTCCCGATTGCTATTACAGAACAAGTATTATTTTTATACCCAAACGCATCTCCAAGTCACAAGAATGTGGCACTCCCTATCATGCTGGGATTAGCTGAGCGTGGACACAAGGTTACAGTGGTCTCCGCTTTCAAAACCGAGCCTCACAAGAACCTGCGAGATATCCTGCCATTCCAGAGCTTTGACTATTTTCCCGAAGTAAATGCGCTGGATTTACGCCGGCAAGGACTCGCAGGATTGGTTCTGGCTGATTATTCTTCGCTTGTGAGGAATTGTGACACTGTGTACAAGAATCAAGATTTCATCCATTTGCTCAGGGAAAAATTTGATGTGGTTTTCACGGACATCTTTTCCAATGAGTGCATGCTAGGTTTCGCTCATGTACTTGGAGCTCCGTATATTATTATTTCTCCTCTCCCGGTCCCAAGTTACTTCTCTGCGTACACGGGCAACAGATTACCGCCGTCCTTTGTTCCAAACTTTGTGACGGATTTCAGTCACGATATGACTTTCGTCGAGCGGGCGACGAACATGATTAAGTCTGTGGTAGTTTCGTGGGGAATGAGGCGGTATCTGCCTGACTACGAGGCATTATACAAGAAATATCTCGGGGCCGATCTGCCCAGTGTAGATGAGCTTCTTGCAAACATGAGCATGATACTGGTTAATTCTCATTTCTCCTTCAACTACCCACGACCTACGATGCCGGACGTTGTTGAAATTGGAGCTATCCACTGTCGGCCCGGTGAACCGCTACCCAAGGTTACAAAAGCGAAATCATAGCCAAGGAATGATGAGTCTAAGATAAATCTATAAATATAACTTGACGTCCATTAATGAAGGAACTGAATGACTTTGTAAGCGGTGCCAAGGATGGGTTCATTCTGTTCAGCTTGGGCTCCGTTGTGAAGCCACAGGACATTCCCGAACAAACTAGACGGATTTTTCTGAACGTATTTTCTCGACTAAAGCAGCGGATATTGTGGAAATGGCCAACTGATATGCCAGATGCCCCGCCGAACGTGAACCTGCTCAATTGGATTCCACAGCAAGATGTGCTTGGTAAGTTGGCGCAATTTTCAAAGACTTGACTCTTGATTTCATGTAGAAGTGGCAGAGCTACTGGTGATTCGATCCAATAATATTTTTTCAGCACACCCAAACATCCGCCTTTTCATAACTCATGCTGGCCTACTCAGTACCCAGGAGTCGATCTATCACGGCGTGCCCATGGTAGCCATTCCCTTCTTTGGTGACCAAGATCTAAATGCAAGGGGAGCAACGGGGGCAGGAATCTCAGAGAAGGTGGAAATACTAGATATAATAGAAGACTCCCTTGAAAGCGCGATCCACAAGGTTCTGACTAATGTTACGTAAGTGCTGGATGCCCAGTAGACAGTTCTTTTTTATGACCCACGACATTAAATGTACGGGCTTTTCTGATATTTCGAAATTTCCTGTGCAGGTTCAAGGAAAACATTGCGAAGATGGCGACCTACTTGAAAGATCAAACAGAGGCCCCCAAAGATCGAGCAATATTTTGGACTGAGTATGTTATGCGCCACAAGGGCGCACGGCATTTGCGATCTGCCGCCAGAGAGCTCAATTTTTTTCAGTATCACTCATTAGATGTTGGTGGTGTGATTTGTGGAACTGTAGTAGGCCTTCTTCTGCTTGTAATTTTAGGGTTAAAGAAATTACTCTGTAGATTTTCATCGGTGGACCAATTCAAGGTTAAGAAAATGCAGTAGGATGATGATTTTGTCGGTGCTGACTTTGTGATTTTTAATATTTATTGAAGTTTTCTGTTAATACTCACATACCGTCGCCACACACTGGCACCAAGTTTACCAACGATTCCGTTCCTACACCTGCTAGTTATTCAAAAAGTATCTTTTCAATTTTTTACAATTCCCTTTACCTCTAAAACAACGAAAAAAACTACTGAACGCGCTTACCGGACATCTGAAAAATTCAGTCCGAATTTTGCAATCGTGTTTTATCAACTCTAAATTTAGTGTCTTTTATCCTGTTTATCATATGTTGTAAATTTGTCAAACAGTGCGGAAATTGTACTATTTTATCATTACAAAACTTCAGTACGCTTACCGCAACACTTATTGAAAGTAAAGAATTGTATTTACTAGTTCTAAATTTATTAAAAAGGAAAATATTAAAAAATGAAAGCTGATATTTACTGGCATTTCAAGTGAGAAGTGGTGATACCATTGTGAAATCATCTGGGGGATAAAAAATGGACGTAAAGGACGAAAAAATGGCGTTAGACCCCCTGCGGTTGTCTCAATAATATACTTATCGATACCGGTAGTGTTTTTTTTGAAGAATGTAACAAAAAAATAAAACCTGATATATTTCCCATAAATCAGGCCCTATCTCGACTTACCAACACTCAGAATCTTATGGAAGGATTCCCATCCCACTAGCAGATGAATCAGATGTGTCTGCCCTTCCAGACACCAGTTAAATTGCTACGCTATAGAGTCAAGACGTGAACAGATAGCCTGTAGCTGGAATTATGCAAACGAAGTTTTTTCCGGTCACGATCATGTTAAGTTGAACCACCTAGTTGGGAGTTAGGTCTGGCTCAGCGTGACACGAGGTAATTGATCCGTAGCATTTGAAATGGCTCATGTGGGTGTAAAAACTTGAGTAAGCATGGACAGTGTACGACCATGATCTTCAGTTTCACTGTTTTACTCAAGTTTCACATCTGGCCTCCCCCTGTGGCTTACAGGCTTAATCGTTATCTAATCCTTAACAAAGTCGAACTTAGGGAGATAATGGTTTTATTTTGCAGTTCTAACCGGCTTTACGAATAATTAAAGCGTCACTGCTCATCGTGTAGCCGGCAGGATTTATTGTTGGACCACGCATTATTAGCTCATATTTTTCTTTTGAAGAAACATCTGCAAGTTCCGCGATCCTTTGTTCCAGGACTTAAAACTCTGAGCCAACTTCTGCATATATAAACGGAATCAGCATTTTCCTTTTGTTTCACATTTTTGCAATCCTCATCCCAAGGCGCAAGTCAAGTTCCTCACAATATGAATACTGAAAGAAAGTACTAGTATATAGGAAAAACCTTGCACCTGGCAAATTCCATGGACACTTTTTATTTGCAAAGAATATTGCGGACGGTGGACAATTAGTTCAGAGAAAATAGACATTGTAGTCGATATGCGATATCTCTGTAGTGCCCACAGTGCCTCAAGCTGCTGCCGACCGATACGCTGACGTCTGACCACAGAAACTACTTTCAGCTGCGGTAATCACTTACTTGCTTGCATGGTGAATAGATTTAAAGCACTGACAACTAAAAGTGGGCAAATTGTCACAGGTGGATTTGGATGCGTACGAGCCTGCTGTTGATATTTTCCACGCGAGAAAGGGATCTATATTCTTGGAAGTTAAGCCTAACTTTCGGACTTGCTGATGGTGTGACAACGACAGCAATTGACAATTGACATGTCACAACTTATACTGGTTCAGTGGCTTCGTTTCTCATACTACTGCTTCCTGTGCTAGAATATCTCTTCCGCAGCACATTATTCCTCTTGGAAATAGTGTCGTGTTAGCCTATAATAATTCATTTACTTTACTCGCCAAGTCGTGAATGCTCTTTGAGGAAACTTTGCGCTACACCTTCTACAAAGGCCAGATTCTAATTAATCTGTGAAATTGATTTTATACCGTACCATTAAGCCAAACGGAAGCCGCATTGTTCTAGACTGTACTCCACCAAAGTTGTATAATTAGTGATTGAAATGAAAAGTGATATCATGGAAGGTGCTTGCTTAACGTCTTTTCAAAAGCCGAAAGACAAATAACAGGGGTGTCGGGAGCAGGCAAAAAAAATCAAATACTACTGCGCCACAACCTAAATCGGTGTAGAATCAGGGCAGTCATATCTTATGTCACATTTACGGACTTTTTGTTATCTAACCGTAACAGTTAATTCTGAACACGATGAAATCCTTCCGGCTAGAAACCGAACCCTGCTCCAATGCAATTGAAGTTGATAGCAATGAATGTTTGGGAATGAACGAGGACTACGCCCTCGTTTTCTGCAAATGAGGGAAATCTCATGCAATGGGGGAATACGGATACAATCAGATTGACATTAGTGATAATGATGAAGGAGATGCTTCCTATGATTATGGTGGCTGCTAAATAACTGTCGTATGGTTGAATAATGTTGTTATTTATTGTAATAGTTGAAGAGATGGATTGGTGTTTTGCACTGAATGTGTTATTAGGATGACTAGGTTTCGTGTTCCGTCGAAAAAATTCGTCAAAATTATTATGCAGGGCCTGCGTTCATCTTCCTCTTTCCCATGTATGCGGCAGTAAGGAGCTATAATTTTAGATCAACTTAACCATCTGGATCTGCACATTATCAAATGGACGTTTCAGTCAGCTTCTTCCAATGCTGCTGAAGAGTAGATAGTTTGGATTCAAAATAACAGATATTGAGAGTATCTTGTATGATTTTGTTACTGTTTGGGAAGCTGAAACTGGTAACCCTAAACCTACGTGGTAACTTGTGCGCTAAATGTTTCTGTGCCAAGCTGGGTTAGTATGTATTTTATCATAACAAAAATTTATCTCCGCTTACAGATGAGTAAATAATGATGATTCCTTATCGGCGTCTGGTTTGTTGAAGCTGTTTTGTTAAATTTTCCTATTCTCTTGTCAAATCCTGGCTTTGTAGGACAGCTATATTGACACTTCAGTTCGTCAATTAGAGTGGAAGGGCGATTGAGCTATTAATGGAATTGCCGTTCCGAAGACGTCGTGTCATTCAAAACTTTGACTTTGACGGTGCGTGAGAAGAAAGCGCGCCGTACTACTCACAACCATGGCAACTACATTGCTAGTTGTTTCTGCAGTAGCTCTTAGCATTGTGTTAACAGTCAGCCCTGATTCTGCAGTGGCACAAGATGCAGCAGGGATTTTATACCCCATTGATTCGGAGTCACGTGAGGTAAAAAGTTTAGATGGAATATGGAATTTCCGCCTGGCTCCAAAACTTGATCCAGACCTCGGATTCGCTCAGCAGTGGTATGGGCAACCCTTAGATAAGGTAAAGTTGTCTCCTACATTAAAGAATTACGAGACCAAGTGAAAATTAATTTGATTACTTTTTAATTACGACAAATCCCTGCGTAGACTGGTGAAGTCGACCTGATGCCAGTGCCGAGCAGCTACAATGACATCACGCAGAATAAGGAATACCGTGACCACGTTGGCTGGGCCTGGTATGATCGCACATTTTATATTCCTCGAGCGTGGGAGACGGGTAGAAGACTTTTCTTGCGAATCGGTGCAGCTCACTATACGTCTATAGTGGTAGGTCAATTTTTTATTAGTGGAGTGTAGTGAATAAAACACTGTCAACAATAGCCTCACAACTCCTTTATATTTCCAGTACATCAACGGTGAAAAAGTAGTGGAACATGCTGGCGGCCATTTACCGTTCCTTGCTGAATTAGATACGGCCCAGCTGAGGTTCGACCGTGACAACAGAATCACTGTGGCTATCAATAATACGCTAACAAGGGACACTGTCCCTCAAGGGTCTGTTGTGTGGCAGACCAATCCGCGGTAATTTGAAAATCCTATATCATGCAAGTGTAGAGCTTTTGAGCAATGGTGTAACTGCTTGCTTTATCGTGATCAGATACCCTGAAGGCTACTTCACTCTCAACTACGACTTTGATTTCTTCAATTACGCGGGCATTCATCGCTCCGTATTTTTGTACACAACTCCGAGGACATACATCGACGACATCGATGTGACTCCGCGAGTGGAAGGGACGACAGGTAGGCTTCCGCTGTAAATCATTATAATTCCATTGCATCTTCAATTTTATCCAAAAGCTTGTGCCATACAGGTTACATAAACTACGCCGTCAAGACTGTCAGTGATGTCTCGAAAAAACTTTTAAAGAGTAAGGCTGTGTCAGTTCAAGTGAGCTTGGAAGATCAAGATGGTAATATTGTGGCTACTGCAACTGGAAATTCTGGTGAACTCGCTGTGGAGAATGCCAAATTGTGGTGGCCGTATACTATGACTCGAAATGACAGTGATGCAGGTTACCTGTACAAGCTTGTCGTAAGTCGTTGCAAATTCAAGGTTGACTTTCAGTTCTAAGGATTTGCGCACGGGAATCATACAATGTTTGTTTGTAGGTGACCGTTACGGATTCTATTTCAAACGAACGGGATGTCTACCGACTCAATGTTGGCATTCGTACTGTGGCCTGGACTCAGACACAATTTCTAATCAATGGAAAGCCATTCTATTTCAGAGGTTACGGCCGGCACGAGGATTCGGACGTAAGGATTGAAACATTTCAGCAACAAATCTCAGTTGTTACTACTGTAACCTAAGAATATTAAATTGTTGAGCAGATCCGGGGTAAAGGACTGGACAACGCCGTACTGATCAAAGATCACAATCTGATCAAGTGGACCGGTGGAAATTCATACCGAACGTCGCATTATCCATACTCTGAAGAGCTGATGGATGTTGCTGACAAGCTTGGCATCGTTATAATTGATGAGGCTCCTGCTGTTTCCATCAAGTAAGACAATTAACATAGCTCAAGCGTTTGAAAGTGGCTGAATTTTTTTTTGTTTCAAGTGGTTTTGGAGCTGGACTACTGGCTAATCACAAAGAGCAGATCCGGGAAATGATCCAGAGGGACAAGAATCGAGCCTGCGTCGTGATGTGGTCAGTGTCCAATGAGCCGGTCTCTAACGTTGACGCCGCTGATGCTTACTTTAAGTGAGTTCCTTTAAAAACATGTTTTTGAAAACCAAGTACAGAATTTAGGGTAGAATTGCCTGAGATAAACCAAATATATTGTAGTAATTCGATTTATCTTATCAAGTTGTTTGCCCTCAAGAGAACTGTTTAGTAGCACTGATTACACTGACTGAGCACCCCAGTCTACCCCATACAATGACCAGGGCATATTTTGGATGAACAATGAAGCATGCGTTTAGTATAGCAATACTGTGTAGTATTACAGTGAGGAGTTTTGATTGCTCTTTATATTAGGGTAACTCAGATTGTTTTCCAATGTGCAGAGAAATTATAGAGTTAGCCAGAAACCTGGACTCTGCGAGAAGACCGGTGACCTTAGTGACAAACCAGGGTGCCACCAACGACAGAAGTGTATGCTTTTTTCTTACCGATATGTTCCATTGCCTGATACTATGTTGTGGCTTTCGCAGGGAAATAATTGGTTGGACACGCCTGCTGGATAGCAGTCGCCCTGTAACTTGTGTTGTGGCTCAAGACTATTCTCGTGACGTGACCGTAATTTTGAGCATTTACCGTTCCACCTTGCAGTACTGCTGGATGAACGGCTGCGGTGTCAAAGCCATAAGCGTTGACTACTCCAGCTCTACTGCTTCAAACCCTATCCATGTGTTTGTCTGATAGGTTGAGCTTGTTCAGTTGGGCGCACACGGAGCATTTTTTCAGTTTTCGGGACGTCTGATTTCATGAAACTTTTAACATCTGTTGTTTTCTATGAGTGAAGTGTGGAGCAAAAAACACTCAGATGAAATACATCACACATCATTAGAGCGTTTCGCGATACCACAAGGGCTTGATGCGATCTACATGTTAACACATCGGGGTGATAAATGATGAGTCATGATGCCACTCTACTACTATATGTGTGTGTGCTCGCGTAGATTGACGATGAGGTGCCTTTTTTGAAAAACAACTTTATGCTACTAATTTCACGAAATTGGAATTTTTTTACCATAAAAGTTGCGCATTATCTGGTATTGATACAGAAACCACGATTTTATTGAAATTTTTCGCCCGGTGCGTCTAGCTTTAAGCATTTTGTTGAACGTGAAGTATCATGTCTGCTACATTCTTTTGTCCGATACTTTTTTTTATTTTTACCTATACTGTTTCTTTTTTTGCAACTGCTGGATGTGTCTTAATTGTTCCACAATTTGGTGAATGCGTAGGCCAAATACGTGGATATCCTTGCGATCAACCGCTACTACGCTTGGTACTCGGACGCTGGGCATACCGAAGTCATTACCAAGTCTCTGGTTCTAGATGTGGAGAACTGGGTGAGAACTCATAATAAACCGATATTGATTGCCGAGTACGGAGCTGACACGGTCGTTGGTCTTCACCATGTAAGTTTTTAAAATCTTTCTTCTAGTAGCATATCATTCGTATCAGTGTAATACTGACGTTATCATTATTCTATTGTAGAGTCCAGAATTCATTTTCACTGAAGAGTTCCAAACGTTGTACATGCGAGAGCACTTCAAAGCCTTTGACCAGCTAAGAGCCAATACTTCGCTCATAGGAGAACATATATGGAACTTTGCCGACTTCATGACTAACCAGGGTAAGTTAATCCGCAGTGGCTTGAATTCGCCCGTAAACTTAAATTGAATTTGCTCAAATGACTGATGTTCGTGTTTTTAGGCATTACCCGTATTGTGGGCAACAGGAAAGGTATTTTCACGAGGGAGCGTCAACCTAAGGCGTCTGCACACTTGTTGCGACACAGGTACTTCCTCCTTGCATCGGAGAGCGATAATTATCCTTTGCCTCAAGACCTGCAAGAGGCCAGCCCAGTTTTTGGAAACAGGAAGATCATCCATGACGAGCACTAAAAATTTGGATAAATCCTCCACGTCATTTTGACTTCAGTGCTCTTTTTTATATGCACCTGTTTATTTTAATCTTTGGTCAAAGCATGAACTTGCGCCATGTTCTTACTCTACCTCGAACTATTTACAGTTGAAAGTTTTTAATCCATCCATATTATTTGTAGTTCCGTTCTTCGGTTAATTTGGGAAGCTGTCAACTCTGTTTCAATGAATAATACGATAATAGTAATAGTGTTTATGTAAAACAGTTGTTTGTTTCTGTACTGCACAGCAGGGTAGTCTGATTTGTAAAGGATCTCAAATCCTGGATTTTTAACAAACAGATGAAGCTAGCGCGCTTTCAATGGACTTATACTACCTTCTAAAATCCTGTTGCACAGTTAATCACAATCAAATGTTAACGGACGTGCTCGGCGATGATTACCACGTGATCCGTATAATCCAATCATGAACTAATTATCTCTTGGGTTTTCTGGATAAGTACGAGGACCTTTGCATGTATTTCTTTCTTGCACTTTTCATTTTTTGCACTACCTCTGGATAAGTAACTCCATTGATGGGCAAACTACGTACTTTTTTTTAGTAGAACTGAAGCATAACTTGAACTATTTGTTCAGTTCAATAGTGCATTATAGTGAACATCCTAAATCCCAACTTAAGGAATCACGCACTAATACATATTTCCAAGTATGGTTCATAGAATCCAAGCCATAACTATTTAGCCATATTTTCAACAGGGAGCGTCAACCTTAGGCGTTTGTACATTTTTGGCGACACAGGTGCTTCCACCTTGCGTCCGAGAGCGATAATTATCCTCAATTTGCCTCAAGACGTGCAGGAGGCCATCCCGTTTGTGCAGGCAGGAAGATCATCCATGACGAGCATTGAATGGCGGGACAAATGACCTATGTCACTTGTACTTCAGTTCACCTATGTCACTTTACCTTTGGGAACTACTTCTGTAACAATTCTAATACTAGATGCTAACGAAATTTTAAAATATGAATGAGAGGGGACACCAAAATACCTCACAACAACCCGCTATGCTATGGGGGGTCCCAAAATGGTGTCCTCGATTTGCTTCGTGAATATTATCCCAAACAATAGATGTAGGGCAATCAGCTATAACGTTAATTAAAGTTGAGTCTACTATACAGAAGTCTACTACATATACTAGAATATCAGTTGGATCGCCAGGATGTTTTGGAAATGTGGGCTGCAAAATACTTTTTGGGTTGCTTCCACATTGGCTTAAACTACAGTTTCAAATCCATCCACAGGTCAAACAGGTTCATCCAAAGGCAATAGTTATAGCCAGTATTTCGGAGATTCATTTTGAATTTGTGTTATCGTTGATGGCCTTAGCACGAGTGGTTTGGATCATATCAACGAAATAGTTCGATGATATCATTTTGAGACACACTATACAATATACGACATTTTTTGCTCCACAGCTTGATTATTACATACACAGTTCCAAGATACTTTTTCAGCGCTTAGCCTTGCACTAGACACTCCATGGTGTAACCTACAAGCACGGATCTTTAAATGAATGTAATAGACAGCTGACTTCACCGACACACTCCACTTGGGTCTAGCTGGAGCGAAGTTTTAAGTGGATGACTGCGTGAAGTAAACGCAATGATAAACTAAAAAGCTCATTTGTATTTACAAGGACAAGGCCAGCCAGCAATGTTGAGTGTGTGACCGCGTACAATAATGGTTTGCAGAACTGTCGTGCTCATCCTGAGTTTTGTTCGAGGACCTCAGTTTTAAATTCTCGATCTTATAAGACAAAACCAAAATGCCTAAATTCTTCGACTCGCTTCTGTTATTACTTGGTGCAGTGGAACTGGTGATTGCAGGGAATGTTTTAGTTCTTTGTCCCCTCTCATCGCAAAGTCACAGAAATGTGATGGCTGGAATTTACTCTGGCCTTGCCGAAAGGGGCCACAACATCACAGTTGTAACCTCAGGAAAGCCGTCCAACACCCAGAAAAATGTGCGCGAAATCCTCGTGTTTGAGGCGTTTGACTACTTTCCCAAGTTAAGCACACTGGAGATAAGGAAAGGTGGAGCTTTGGGAATGCTATCCATGGATATTACCCATATGTTCGACTACTGCCGAAAGTTTTATGACCATCCGGAAGTGCAGGCATTGCTGAATGAGGAATTCGACGTTATTCTGTATGATGGTATTGGGAATCAGTGTGTTTATGGTTTGATACACAAACTCCGCAGTAGTTACATTACTGTGAGCACGTGTGCTCCAGCGAATGTCATGACCGGGCCTCATGGGAACAGATTGCCACCCTCATTCGTTCCCGACATTTCCCTCCCGTATACGGATTCCATGACATTTCCTCAAAGAATTCTAAACTTTCTCATGGGACCGGTTACGTCTGTTGGATTTCACATCGGGGTCTCAGAGACAGTTGAAATATACAGGGAATATGTGGGACAAGATACGCCTGATGCATACGAAATGGCAGCAAACGCAAGTTTGCTGCTTATTAATTCCCACTTGTCTTTTGGAACGCCCACCCCAACACTTCCCGACGTGATAGAATTTGGTGGGGCACACTGCCGCCCGGGGAAACCATTACCAAAGGTATACATTTAACATACCGGTGTACAATTGTGCTCTACAGTCGACTTTTCCTATAATTTTAGGAGCTTGAGGAATTTGTTTCTGGGGCCAAAGACGGACTCATCCTCTTCAGCCTTGGATCAATTGTCAAGCCTCACGAGCTGCCAGACGAGATAAGGAAAGTGTTCGTCAACACATTTGCGAAGCTAAAGCAGCGTGTACTGTGGAAATGGCCGCTAAGCATGGACGACCTTCCCCCCAATGTCAAGTTGTTCAAATGGGTCCCCCAACAAGATGTACTGGGTAACTACAAGATCAGTGTAAGAGAATTTAAGCCAAGGGGTTTTCTCTCATCCGCGACTTTTTTTAATCTCAAGCTCACCCGAACACCAAGCTATTCATTACACATGGAGGACTTCTAAGTACCCAAGAGGCTATTTATCATGGTGTTCCTATGATATACCTCCCGGTTTTCGGTGACCAGGATGGAAATGCTAATTTGGCCACCCTCCATGGGATCGGATTGAACCTTGAAATCCTTGACGTTACTGCGGAGCAAATGGAGTCTGCAATCAAGCAGATTCTGGGGGATCCAAGGTCAGCTTCATGAGTGTCACTGTTACATGAAAGCCCCAGGGGTGCTGAAATGAAAATAAAATAAATAAAATAATGAAAATTTGTTACTTTTGTTGCAGTTATCTTGAGAAAATCAAACGGCTGTCCGTCATTTTCCGAGACCAGCCAGAAACTCCAAAGGAACGAGTCACTTTTTGGGTTGAGTACGTTATGAGACATGGCGGAGCACTTCATCTCCGCTCTGCGGCGCGGAAACTTAACTTTTTCCAGTATTATTCGCTAGATGTCATAGCTGTTATTGCTATTAGTATTTTCGTTGTACTGTGGCTACTTAAGCTGGCTTTTACGAAGATTGTGAGGGTTGTGCTGTCAGCTTTTGCCTCACAAGGAGAAACAAAGAAAACGAAATAGATCAGCGACGCTGATTTTGAGGGGAAATTTGGAAATTATTCGTCTGCAGTCTGCACGGTAATTTGCTCCGCTTTAAATGCACTAAAGAGTTTGAAGTTTTCCACAGTTCGAGGGAATTGTGATAACCCGACCCAGAATGTACTAGCGGATAACTATCACCCAACCATTTGAGAATTGAGTTCAGCCGGCATTATCTAGATCGTACCAAGTCTTTGGTTAAAGTAAAATTGCGAACTTCACAAAAGTCTGGCTGATGCAGACCCCAGATCGGATGCTAAATTATCCCATGTGAGATAGATTGAATTACGAAATTTGCAGTATTAACGAGGAAGACAACAGCGACTAATTTCGCGGACAAAGTAATGATTCACTACATGCCGCTATTACATCGAGTATGCAGTATGCCATGAAGTACAATAAATGCTATTCAAAATAAGTTCTATGAGGCTTGCCGGGGGCAGAAGTTTGAAACTGAAAACAAAAATTAATAATCAATTATTGTCTATGTGCGTACAATAAAGTATTGTCTCTATCTCTGAAGGAAAGCTTCGTAATACCGCTCAAATCATAAAACCTGAAAACTCATTTACTTGTTCAATGCGGGTCTTGAGCTGCTAACATTTAGCCATGTCATCTACCGTGAGTAGTACAATATTAGTTCCGGCCACTCTGTTTCTAGTACTGAACTTTGCTGATTGCGAAAACATACTGGTGCTCTGTCCACTCTCAGTTCGGAGCCATAAGAGCATGTTTGAGCCTATCGTGTCATTATTGGACGAGCGAGGTCATGAAGTAACGATTGTTTCTGCATGGAAACCGACAAAAGTCAGTGAGACAATTCGAGAAGTAGTGGCGCTTAATGGTTTTGAATACTTTCCCAATGTGAATATCCTCAAGCTCCGGCGGGATGGAAAAGTGAACCCAACACCAATTAATCACGACTACGTTGAGCAAGCATGCCGGACGCTCTACCACTACCGAGAATTCGTGGAGATGGTTGACTATGCATTCGATTTGGTACTTTTGGACCCATGGCTCATGAAATGTCTCCTTGGCTTTGTGGATCAGGTGGGGGCCCCATTTATGTACCTAACGGCCCCCTCGAAATCTGTGTTTAGAACTTTCCCTGGAATTACTGACGAGTTCTTTGCAAGCCCAGACCCTGCCAATGAAATTGCAGAGGAGAAGAAGTACGAATCTATTTATCGAACTTATCTCGGCAAGAACGTATCGGGAATTGCGGAAATTCACAAAAAGGTATCTGTAATGTTTGTGAATGCGTACTTTGGTGTTAATGAAAAACTAGACCATTTTCGGAATGTATTCGACATTTCCGGATACCACTGCAGGCCTGGAAACCCACTTCCTCAGGTAAAGTGTGCACCTCAACAAATTCAAACAGAAATCAACAGATGGCACCGAAACTATGGCATTCTGGCGGCTTCTTCCAAATGTTTCAAACCAATTTTCTTCTTTATATTGCAGGATTTAGAAGAATTTGTATCCAGTAATGAAGATGGGTTCATACTGCTCAGCTTTGGCTCTGTCCTCAAACTCAAGGACATTCCTAAATCAATCCTTCAGGCATTTCTCAACGTCTTCCGCAAGTTGAAGCAAAACGTGGTTTGGAAAGTAGACAAAAAGTTGAAGAATCTTCCGAGTAATATTCGCACGTTGAAGTGGATTCCACAGCAAGACCTCCTGGGTAGTTCCCGTCATAAATGAAACCACTTTAATTGTTCTTGTTAATTCAATTCGACGGTTGTTGCTTGAATAGCTCATAAGAAAATCCGGATGTTCATCACTCACGGCGGACTGCAAAGCACCCAAGAAGCCATTTACCATGGAGTACCAGTTGTAGGATTTCCAATTTGTTCGGATCAAGACTTTAATATGCAACGGGTGCACGAGGCGAAGATAGGAATCAACCTGGAAATACTTAATGTCACCGAACAGATTCTGAACGATGCTATACAGACAATTCTGGAGGATAAATCGTAATAATCATATGAGTTGCTGCAATTATAGCCAGTAGTAATAATTACAATACGGTAAAAATGATTGAATGATGCATTTGATTTCCTAATTTTTTCACAGATACGCCGATAGAATGACGATGTACTCGAAGAAGTTTAGAAAAGAAACGGAGTATTCACTGGAACAAATTGCATTCTGGATAGAGCATGTGATGAGGAATTTCGAGCCCGGACGCTGGTATCATCCAAACCTGTATACTCCGGGAGCACTTCCTCCATCCCACGACGAATGGTTATGAGAGCTGCTCAATCGCACGAGATTTCGGTGCATTACAATAATAGAATGATTCCAAAATTTCAGTATGCCCTTTCGTCCTTCCCTCATGTTCAGATTTTCAAAGCATTTGGTCAAACTCGTATATATTTACTGACACACAATACCGTGGTTGTCACCACGCACAGTATTCCGCGGCAAACCGGTGGATCATCATAATTCCTCACTCACATGAGCTTTTACAATACATAATTTAACTATGTGTAAGTACAGTAAAAAAAACCATAGCCTAGAATCACATAAAACAGTCATAACCGCACCAAATCGTTCACGGCGAAGGCTCAGAAGTGTGTACTGAGAAACGATAAAAGTTCTATACGAGGCATTCATTCTCACAAAAAAGCATCACATTAACTCTCCGAAATGTATCGCAAATAAAATAATTGTCTCAGCCTAAACTAGAATCATAAATAATTTAATTGTTAATAACAACCTTGTCTTTCACTTTCTTTTTCATTTTGGGGAGTAAACCTAACTGCAGCTGTTGCGCCAACCAAAGGTCAACTTGAGGTCCATGGAAGTCCTCAGGGAAGGAGGGTTTCGGTGGTTTTATGTACCGGTACAATCTTTCATTTAGCACGTACAACTGTTGGGCCTGAGAGCAATCCACGTTGAACCACCAGTCGCAGGTGAGTAAGACTTGAGAGAAGAGCGTGCCGTTGGGACAGAGGAAAGTGGAATGGCCATCTGTGAAGTCGCAGTAATGCCAGGCCTGTTCCAGTTTACAATATAAACGTATGAAATTTCAAATCAAAATATGCCACAGTCAAATTTTATAACAATTTCGAGCCTCCTACCTGACACTTGGTTGCCACATCCGCAAAGAATCCCTTGTACCTCTGCTTCTGACAGTCAAATCCTGTGTACGGTATCTCATGCAAAATCGGGTAATCGATCCCAGGGATCCCTGGGATACTTGTTGCGTCCGTTGTAGTGGTGGGTGAAGGGGCTGGAGTTACACCAGTTAATTCCAAATCTGAAACCGGTTGGGAGGGAATAAATCGCTGCTTCTCTCCCACCCCAGGCAGTAAATTTGTCGACGTTGCTGGAATGGCGGATGAGTAAATAGGCTGAGCCTCCACTTCTTGGATCTGATGAAGATCATACTGTTTGAAACCTAAACCATCCTCTGGTTTAACAGTTGTCTGCTCAAATTCAAAATGTCCAACCGGTGGTGCAGGGAGCCGAGGTGAGCTTGGGATTTCTGAAGATGAACTGGTGGAGATGTGGGGATTCCTCGACTGCTCCTCTTCGTGATGACCATCTTGGGCTAATGCAGCCGGACTGGAGCCTCCAGTGACGGCAAAAGGAGTCGTCGCAGTGTAGTCAATTATGGGTGACACGGAAAATGACACCTCCTTCGGTTTCGTCTTGATGAAATACCGGTTGATCTGGTCGTCATCCGCAACGGCCAAGTTCTCCAGCTCATGAGAGTTGCCAAATTTATAGGCATACTCGGTAACGATCCCATTAAAATCCGCTGGACCCACAGTGTCCAACCTTCGCTCGGCCGATACGGGGTGCGGCGGTAGTGTGGAAGTCAGGCCTCCATCATGTCCAGTTTCTTTGAGTTCCACACTCCCTCCGTGCTGATGGTAATCCTCTTCAGATGATGAGGATCCATGCGGGTCGTACACAGTGTAATCGGGGTTCCCAACGGAATTCTTCGGCTCAACTGCCCACGGTTTCTGCTCACTTTGAATACTATATTGGGACTGTTGGGATGTCAACTCCTCCTCAGATTGTTCCGAATCAGAGTATTCGTCGTCATGGTCATCTCCTTTGGACTCTGATGACGATGATGAGGATGCGGACGACGACGACGAGGAGGCGGATGCCTGTTCAACCTTATGCGTAATACTTTGAGGGCGTCCAACGATTAAATTATCCGCCAACGACCCTACCATTAAGTCCGGGCCGGCTGTCACACTGTGCACTTTAAGTTTGGTCGTTGTGACCGTAAAAGGAGCCAGCGTGGAGGAGCTATGAGTTACGAGGGAGCCGGATTCCCCATTTAATTTTAAAACGACCGTGGGATGCTTCAAGTTGCGGGAAGGGTGGTACCTCTGCAGGATTTTCCACTGAATGAAGGAAGCATTTAAAATTCGTGAAGACTTGGGCGGAACTTCAGTCACGGCTGCGCTCTGTGTCGCAGTGAGCCAAGCCACGGTGGTGAGGCTAGTAATGAGTAGCACAGCAGAGGTGGACGGAATCACTGTGTAAACCATAAAACACGATTCATTAGCATTAACATTACACTCAACAGATCAATATGGGTTATTCATCTACATGACAAGAACGCGCAACTTCCACCAGAGTCGTAAACAATTTGTTGTTAAACTAATGTTGGTTCCTTTCGGACACTTTCTTGTTTTATAATAATAAACTGATTGAAATAATCCACCTTTTGACCGTGAGGAAGGTGACGAAACGTGACCATTATACATGACTATGATACATTTCACCCTTGCAATTTTAACCAAACTAGTAAATCATCGCACTGAATATCAGCTTCACTGCTATTCACATCCTACCGGATCTCACGCTATATGATCAGTCCATCGCACACCATAGAGCGGCATACTCAACATGATTTGCTCACGTTGCCGCCAGCCTGTGCATAAATTTTGGAGTCGAGATGCCTTATAATATCGCAGCTATATTGCTATTAAGACATTCATGTCTTCCAACCCTATTAATTTACAGGAGAATGAATGCACTTTCCACCTGCAAACTCGTTCCTCCATCCGACTCTGTTTTCCATGTGCTCAATTCGACAGAGGTTCGAGAGAACAGGCTTGAATTGAAGGAGCATAAATTGCAGCGGCTCATATGTATTGAATAACTGACAAACAGTGACTCTCAACTTGCATTTCCTTCTTTTGATTCAGGCGAATAGGCATTCAAACCGTATTTAAAACTGATTACCCCAGCGAATGCAGTGGACAAGTCAGAAGTCAGAACTGGTGGCACGAACTTAATATCAACTTTTTCCCCAGTATTCATGGCCGAATCCCATGGTACCACTCACGCTGACTTCGCACGCTCAGTAGATATTACTTTGTTACTTCTCAATCACGTGGTGGTGACAGCTAGTGTAAGTAGATACTGCTGGGCAAACATTTTTTTTTTCAAGTAAGACTCCAACTAGTATTCGTCAGTCCTGATCCGGAAAGATAGAAAAAAAGTAGATTGAAACTTTTGCTATAATCACGCACAAAACCACCTGCGGAGAGGTCCAGTACATGTGGCCACAGTTTAATTGCATATCATAATTCACAACGGTTGTGAAGTGAAACCCTTTTAGCCCAACCTATACAAAAGTCTTGTCACGACCGAGGAAGCAAATCATACAGATTCAGTAGGCGCACGAAAATTGTCAATATCTCTCATTCTCCTCATTAAGCTGCATAAGAAATGGAACCCTAACGAGTGATGCCACCAGCGTACGGAGATAAATTCCATGAACAATACACCACTCATAGGCACCCTAAAAGGCACAAGTCCCAGGCGGTGGAGGGCCAAATCATTACAGGCGCCAATTAAAGTCCGTGCGGGGAGATGCGAGAAATTCTCTGAATGGATTTTGGCGAAACTGCATGCAAAAAATCTATCAACAGCCTCAAGGTCCATATCCTGGTTCATTTCCGTAATTACTCACTCATTGGACCCAAAATGAGCAGTTGTGATAGCTCGCACCCAAGGGATCTGAAGAACCAAATTAATCGGGATATAAAAATTTCCCCCAGGGTAAAATTATTTTTACATCTCGTATGCGCCGTAAATATATGAGCCAGTGAGTAGTAAATTACTGCATATCATGTGAGCGAACAAGGTCAGTTAATTTTCATCCGATTAGCTGTGCATGCTCGCAGTCAGTCATGAGTTTTGTTGTATTCCGTCTCTGATCATTGCAGAGATTCGTGGAAACCACTCTCAGTTGCACGTCTGTCTGATAAATAACGATGAAAGGAGGGAAAATTTAAGCTGCACAGAAGGCAGAAAGCCAGTTTATTAAATGGCTATTCACGGCTGCGTGTACTACCGCTGTCTCACAGAAGCAGTAGTCCGAAGTGGAAGTGAAATTTGGATGGGATCGAGGAATGCATCCCAATTACCTTCAACTGTAGTACACTTGAAAGTGCAGTGCACATGTTATCCACATTATCATACATGCTGTTGCCGTTACAATTTACAAAGCAATCTCATATGAGGGGACCAGCGAGCTTTATTTTTTCATAATCTTCATGATAGCAACGTCGCAGAAAGATGAAAGCGTCGAAATATGGATGATTAGAATATTAGCATGATGGGAAGTTTACATTTGACCGCCCGACGTTGTGAGATACTCAAATTTTCATGCTGTAATTAGAATGTCCCGCATTGCATGTATCTGTAATTGATTCGGAAAAAATCTAAAAATACCATGCGTCCGTTGGTGGCTCAAGGGTTAAAAACTGGGGGCTACGCCGTTTGGTCATGTCATGGGCACGGAGGCACGCTGTGAGCCTGACCTTGTCTCCTGATGGACACGGCATCTCACAGGAATAGAAATAATCATACTCCACGATTGAATCTCTCCGCAGGCATCCCCTCACCTTACTCTCCCCTTCGTTAATGGTCACCGCAGGAGTTTGTCCATTAAAAGACCAGTAATCACGGTGTAAGTAATAATAATAACTATAATAGAAATACAATAGATTTTCTCGTGAGAGTACAGGTGATAGTGGACCCGCCGGCAAGAGAAGGAGGAGACATATTACTTTTTGGCCGCTGGCAGCGACTAAAAGCTTAGGAAGGGATCGCGCTTTTGCGATTGAGAGCCTCCATACACTTGTTTCTGCTGCTTCTCAAGAACATATTTAGCTGATTTCACTTTCACAGCCAGGCGCAAGTGGGAAAAAAAACTTGGAAGAGGCATAACAAGCGCACGTGTCTCAAATCCCATTGATTGTTCCTATATGTTTTTCGGCGCTGGGCCCACCAGGATGTGGCAAGTTGGAGTGAAATACGGCATGATGCCCCTTTGCCTCTATGCGTCTCCATTCGCCTACGTCATAGCAACACTCATGTTCAAGTGAGATACGACAGTAGGAAGATTTAGTCATAATTTATCTGTAAATGCATGTGGTAGACGGGGAAAATAATAAATTTCTAATTTTCGCCTACGTCTGACTCTCCTTATCGGTTCGGCTAAGGGAGCTTCCTACAGTACTTTCGTAGACATTTAAGGCTACTCAATGACTTCCTCAGCAGCCGCTACTGCCTTAACAAGCTGCACTTCCCGCGGCCGTAAAATGTCATACGATGGCAAGGTGGGAGTGGGATGGTCTGACGGATGAGTTACCTCGGAGATTGCATTTGGGCGGGCTATTTGATTTTCCTGTTGTAATGAACCACCTTGGATTTCGAATCGTCGTCTCCATCTTCCTGAACAATTACAATTGCATTAGAAGTTCGTTTCGTAGTTGAATCATCGTGTAGTAAAGACAAGTGAGCCAGTTGTCTGGCTCTGAATTTGCTATGTGCCTGCACCGCAAACTGTCGCCGTCGCCAGTCGCCAGCTGCTACACTGATCAAAACAATTCCGCACAATTGGCAGCTTTCAGTCAGACATAGAAGTACTGTTGCTGACCTGGAAGTGTTCAAAAGAATCGAGAAATTCACAGCCACCGGCCCATGTAGTGTCCTTTAAATCATGTTGTAATTTTCGAATTATCTACAAAATCATATGCCATGTTCCTTCGGCACTTTGGCAAGTCAGCATTGAGGAAGCGACAACGGGTAATATCCCTCGACGGAATGTTGAATATTACATGGTAAATGTAACAATCATTAAGTCTATATGAATGAAATTGTAGAATTTGCCACCGAAGAACACAGATCAAGCACTACCGCCAACACTGTCCAACATGATGGAGCCAGAATTGACAGAGAGTTGTGAAAGGAAGGTAGGAGGGAAGGCTCCTGAAGGTGTATCTGAACGTGGGATTGACGGAATCACTGGGAAGTAATGCGTTAATGTGATGTATAACAACTTCATATCCATAATCAATGGAGGTGTGGGTTTTTAATCTTGTCATATTCCCACAAGCAACAGCGAGATTCAGACAATATGCGCAGCTGAAGAGGTCAGTCGGCATGACGAAGCGGCAGTTATAAGCGACCAGCAAGATAGTGATTTATCCCCATTGGACAAACAGAAGTTTCCATTGTTGGCTTCACTCAGGCCCAACGTGAGTTCAATACCTTAACATGGTTACTTTTCAGTTAATACCTTTGCAAATCGTCCAGGAAATTCTACTGTCAAATGTACCGGAAGATACAACTCTGGTGGTGTCCGCGATGGAAACGATATTCGAAACTTCGGACATTGAATTCAAACCTGAAGTGTCGTAAGAAAATAAAAGACTCGATCGAATTTAAGGCTAAAAGTATCAAGTCAATCCTTTGACATGCTAGAGTGGCAATAATTCGATTCGAAACTGAAGACGACGCCCTACTAGCCATGGACATTGCTCGAACTTTTCAGCTGAACGAATTGGAACAACGTCATATTGTTTGGTGCAATGATGTAGGTCCCTATCTACTCAATTTTTGGCGCGATTATCTTAATTTGCCAAATACCTTTTGCCAGATGATGACATCCGTGCTCAGAATCGAAAACATTTCCCGCGACACCATGGAAGACAAGATATTCTCCGATTTTCCTGACCTAAAATCTGTGAAATTGAAGCATCTATCTAATAAGTAAGCTCCGCAGCCTTTATAGTCAACATACTTTTGGCTTGTCATGATCTGATAAAAATCTATCACAACAGATGTGTCGCCGTCATGGAATTCGAATCGCCATATATTGCAGCCAAGAACTATGCCATCGCTAAGAGGGTCTTCGGCAGGGATGCAGAAGTCTACCACGTGGTTCACTCAGACTGGAGGGTATGCACCTCTCTCATTCTCCTCATTATGTCAACCTTGCTTAAGATCTCACCGTGTCACTACTGTAGTATAACCGATACGACCTTGATTACAGAAGAGCAGTCTCCCATTACGTGATCCGGTTTCATCGTAATCGGCCCAATATGATTTGTCTCCATATTCCCACGGACGAGATGCATACTTTTGCACGACTAAACCCTTTACAGATCATCTCCTCGCATCATCATCATCCTACATGATCCAATACAACAAGAATTACTTCACTCTTGCCCACATCACGTCAAATTTCCCATTGTTTGTTAAATCAGATCAGGCATAGAATGATATTATTATTATTAGAATGTGGAAAATTACATTGTTCACTTCAACGTGTGCTAACAAAGGGGGAGAACAAGGGGAGCTCTCAACTTTGATAATTATCATCATCATCTGTACTCCCGCTTGACAACAAGGCATAGCCTGTCATCCTCATTATCACCAACCGCATGTGTACCACCGTCATCAGCATCATCATCATCATCACTCTCATCATCAAAACAAAACCACATGACATTGTGTCAAATGCAAATGGTACTGCTCCTCAAACACCAACATGGTCATAGCTTTCATCCTCATCGTCAACCCTCGCTATGGTCCAACGTGCTTCTCCAAAGATGCCACACACACACACACACACACACCACATCATCATCAACTCAACACCGTCAGCCAACGTATCCCTCCTGATTATGTAATAATACACGCCAATTTTTCACCTGAATCACCATCTCCATCTGATGTTTACTTCGTTACGGTCAGTGAGTTTACAATAGTGTCTGTACAAACTTGCGTGTGCACGACGCCTTCTTAGCACGCGGCACGGCTATGTGGGTATGGATTTTACTGTGTGGTGTGGTCCACGTTAAGCCGTCCCTATTCCAAAGCTGTACATAGACGGGAACGCACTATTGGGACATCCCTTTGTTTTCTAACGCGCGTTTACCTCCACGGCTTTACCTCCTTATTGCACTCCACTGTACTAATCTCATGCGTACTGAAGGTAACGAATCGCATCTCCGCATGTACTTTGTACACATACACACACTCATTAAAAGGCTGGATCATTCAAATGTTTATTCTATACTCCTGTGCTGTGCAAAGCTCGCAGCCTACGCCCAAACTTCATTGAGGAACATACACAGGGGTAAAAAGTTGTTGTGTTACTGTTGAAGCAGCAAATATTATTGACTCATTCATTAGTCTCACTAAAGTTGTCTCACAAACACACACACACACACACAATATACGCCCGTGGCTGCATGCGTGAGAGTCAATTAGCACGTTGCGCAATCCCTCTGCTCGGGATCAGCAGACGCACTTAAGCAAATTGCGTAACAATTAAAGCCTTTACTTCAATCCTGCTACGGGTAATGCTAAGGAAATGGAGAAGGCGGGCTCAATCAACATCGTGTTGACTTCCAATCTAGACAAGTCTAATTCACAACTTCAATTTTTAGGCCATACTTAAGGTGCGCCATTTCACATGTCGTCCGCAGCCGGTTCCAACAACAATACAGTGCTGCAGCCACACCTTCCACACGTTCCACGACACGCGTAAGTTTACATAGCTCATCCTTGAGAATTGGATGGGAGGAACCGTTCGCAGCTAGCACTGGCCATGACCGTTCCCTCCTAGCACTATCCTCAGAATGTGTGAAATTATCAAAAAAGAAACTTGGAATTAAAACATACTCGCAGTACCCTAATGACCCCAAAGCAAGGCACTGCCCATGAATGAGCTCAATTTATGGCTTTAATTTCCCATCCCAAAAGTTTGTGTGTGGCCAAGAAAGAGTGCCAAAGTAGGGTCATAAATCGTCCAAATATTTACTCGAGGTGAAGACAACGACGAGGGTGACCAAAGGCCTTTGTTCATTGATACACCACTGCGGTCCGAAGTTTGAGTTTACGGTTCATAAAAAGTATCACAGAGTGTCATCCTCTCAGTGATTTCCAAACAATAGGAAATTGATGGCATCTAGCTTGTTCGTAGTGCTGACTGTGAGAGTAGTGACCAGCAGAGCCAAAAGCATAAAAATCCCCTTGCCACATGCTGTAACAAATGTGGCTCCCTTATAGCTCCCAAATTCACTGTTGCCACAGTGAGTGAGTGAGTGAGTCAGTCAGTCAGTCGGCGGTGCTCCACTGCCGTTATACCATCGTAAGGTTTAATCCGTTGGGGTCATAAATTCCAAATTATATAGTAGCATGCGCACAGTAGCCGTCACATAGTCCTGTTCCTGACGTCCATCCCTCGGCTATAGCTCTGAAAATTTGCTCACAGCACGACCCACCATTCGGCCCTGACGGAAGAGTAATAACAATTCAGTCCGCTCATAGTATCACACACACACACACACACACAGCAGTACAGAGCTGTCAACTAACAACGTGATAATGACCGTCGTCCGCTCACCATGAACAAGCTGCATATAGCAAAGGCTACTACTGGCGTGACAATGAGTAGAATTACCTCCAATTTTTTTTATGAAAATCCAAATTAGAATAGTGGCTGTGCTAAACTATAGGTGTGCGCAATATGGGAGGAAAAATGTAGGACCCCATTTGCCGTGTAGTATTTTTGCTCAACAGGCCGAGGTTGCCAGCAATGTTTTAACAGAGGGATAGTATGGGAAAGGGTGCCAGTTGACGATGATGGTGGCATTACTAGTAGTGGCGATGAAAGAAACAGGTAACAATTATTACGCTGCTGAGGCTGTGCACAAAATAAATGCGTTTTACACTGCACACATGATCCTGCAATCGGGACAGGGCGGTTGTAAAAAAAGAGGCAATACTTAATGGATATTTTGGATATATTTGATTTTACCGCTTTTTGTAACATGGTTTGCCTCATGGAAATGCCACCATACACAAAAGTGTGCTCATAATAAAATATCGTGTGTACATATACATAGCATGTTTATCGCAGAGGAATGTGTGTGTGTGTGTGTGTGTGTGTGTGTGTGTGTCTGTGTGTGTGTGTCTGTGTGTGTGTGTGTGTGTGTGTGTGTGAGTGAGTGAGTGCATGCCTTAATTTATTGAATTTCAAGGAAATGATAAAAACTCTGTGAGTTTCATTAACGAGCAAAGAAAATATCCACGCGAGGAAGAAAAAATGCGAGGTAGAAGAAACTTGCATGGGAATTGGACGGATGGATTTGTATACATGTGTGAGCATACGGTAGAGCATGTATAATTGAGTGAGAAATCAAACCCTGCACATTACAGTCCCGAGGGTGACGCCCTATTCAGGGATTACGCAATGAAAAGGCAATACATCAAAAGTATCATCGCCAGTCCGTTCCCCACACACATATAATTTCCTTCCATCAGTCAGTCCTTACCATGTGTACCGAGCTGACTGTCTGACTGACTGAGGGCTGATAACAATGGGACGACGGGGGAACGGGTCATTTAATTGCTATGGGGAGAATGGGGGGAAAATGTAGAAATTTGAATAATCGACCAAGGCAATTATCCCGCCGCACATGCTATTTACTACTTTCCTGTACAAAGTGCAGACCGTTTAACTATTACAGACTACTTAGTACCCTGTCTCAAGTTTTTCTCAGTCAATACTTGTATTCTCCATACACAGAGTGTCTGCAAATGGTCCGCACCTTGTAGCAGGGCGATGACACTTGTGAGAGACAGACTGACAGTCAGAGACAGCTTAAGATACGGAGAGAGAGAGAGAGAGAGTAAGAGGGAGTTACGAGACGCTTATTTTCTAAAATTAAAGTCTGTTTCATCACGTCGTGGCATGGCTCAGCTTGGTTTCTAATTAGTCAGCAGCACATGTGTCGCTCACACTCATCACAAATGTTCAACTCGGACGAACGACGGGACCATATGTTGAAAGCATGCGGGCGGTTGATCTACAGCGGCTTAACAATAGTGGCCATCATGTGCAATGTTAATACCGGCTTAAGAAATGGGTTTAGGACAACCGATATTCATAAATGGATCTGGATGACAGGATGGAGATCAGTGGTAAAATTGATCTCGGGTAGATACTACACCAGCTCAACATTCAAATTTCCAACCGTCATCATCATGGCCACCCGCCCCTCTGCCAGTCAAAAGTGTCAACCCAAATTCACCGAATTGAACAACTTGAGTGCTAGTCAGAACGGAGCGGTGATTTTATTCGCGACGGATGATTGGTTTGCCGCCGCTGAGAACTTGTTGAAAGTATTAATTACCATTTGTAAAATTTTAACTTGCCGTGTCAGTCGTCATCAGTCGTGTAAATTTGATACAGGAATCCGACGCAGAGTGGAAAGAAGGCGTCTTTGACGACCAAGGGAAATGGATGGACGGGTGGGAGACTCGCCGGAAGCGAATCCCGGGTCACGACTGGGCCATAATCCAACTGGCTTACCCCGGAGTTATCCACGGGATAGAGGTGGACACTTCCTACTTCACCGGCAACTACACACCCAAAATCTCCATCCAAGCTGCTTACCTCAAAAACCTGCCGGAGGATTTCAAGGATTCCCGCGAGCTCGGTAATGGGAAAGCAGCGACTGAGGAGGACTTTGAAAATGTTGCACTGCTCAAGTCGGAGGTAATTAAATCTTCCCGTACAAGGGTCGTTTTAATAAATTAACATTAGGATATTAGACTGTGATCCTTATGGCGATTCTTGTAGAGCTGGGAGACGCTAGTGCCGAAAACTGCATTGGGTCCAGGCTACCAGGACACGTGCCACAACTACTTTGAAATTAGTAGCCGGGAAAAATGGACTCATTTGCGGCTCAACATGTTCCCCGATGGAGGGATAGCACGCCTCCGTGTCTACGGCCAAGTCCGCCGCTCCCTACATGACATCTTGGACAACTCCCCCCGCCTCTCCGCAGTAATCCTTCAGCGCACTTGTCAATCTTGCGACGTGACTTCTCTAATCGGCTTATACGCTCGTAGGAATTGGATCTCATCGACCTTGTGGCCATGGAGAACGGAGGGATTTGCCTCGGCTACAGCGATGCTCACTACGGCCACCCCCGGAACATGATCGTGCTCAACGAGCCCGAGAACATGGGTCAAGGCTGGGAAACGGCACGGCGGCTGGACCGGCCGGAGATTCTCACTGCGGATGAGAATGGGATATTGCAAGTGCCGGGGCATGAGTGGGCCCTATTCCGGCTCGGGGTCATCGGCCACATCATGCGGATCCAAATAGATACTACGCACTACAAAGGGAACTATCCCGACTCATTCTCGTTGGAGGCGGGACTGTTCTATGCGTGTGACAAGGAGCTTGCCACCTCGAACGTCAAGTGGACTCTCCTACAACCGCCAGCCAAGGTACGCGCATGCGTTTCATTTCACACCATTTTAATATTCAAGTGTATACGTGATGTGCATGCTCATAAATTCCCGCTGACGACACGCCGCTGGGTTGAGCAATGCACATCGACCATTATAATTTCCATGAAATTTATTTTGAGAATAACACTCGTCTTTTTCCCAGCTCGGCCCGAATAGAAGGCACTTTTTCGACCTGAACACTCCCGCCACATTCACACACGTCCGCATCTCAATGGCCCCGGACGGGGGGATTGCACGGTTCAGATTGTGGGGCCGACCGGCTCAAGACTAAAAGAACTCTCATCCCTATCCCTCATTGTGAGTCAACGAGTCCTTCCCTCGAGAACATCATATCTCGGAATCTCTCACACAGTGGAATTCAAAATCAAGATTTATTATTCTAGTCACTTTAATTACCTATGGGCTTTAGTTCTCACTCTTTCCCCTTTGAAATATATACACATGCACACACGATTCAAATCAGAAGTCACCCTTGACCCGTTAAAGCGAACAAATTGTCATAAGCTGGAAGCAGAGAGTCATAACAAATCCACGCGCTCACACACACACACACATACACACACACACACACATACACACACACACACACACACACACATACACACGCGCGCGCGCACACACACGCAGCCATGCTTCCCATATTTATTCATTCACGAAACCAAGCCTCACTGCACCCAATCCCACCGCACCGTCCGTCCGTCCGTCTATCTCACGCACAGGTGTGATAAATGAGTCCAACTTGTTACACAGATCAAATCTAATTTGCGCTCTAATTAGTCATGATTACCACCACAGGTTTGTCAGGAGGGTAGCCCCCCACTCATCCATTGCCCCAAAGCTCATAGCATAACACGGTAGTAATTGGTCTACTGACTACCTTTGAGATCCCCATTAGTAATTCCAGCCGACTGCAATGCCCCACCGACAACGACCCTGATTAGAGTATACGAGTACACACACACACACACACACACACACACACACACACACACACACACACATGCTAAATTGAAAATATATTAAGGCCTCCATCCACACCTTTTGTTCCTCCAATGAAGTGGCTCATTTCCGTATATTTGTAAGCACAGAGAGTGGCTACTGTGTGTGCGTGCGTGTGTGTGTGTGTGTGTGTGTGTGTGTTGCATAGTGTGCATATAGCGCCCTTTCAAAATCAAAGGTAAATGTGCTCCACGCACCAGAAACGACAGCAGATTGAGCACTAAAAAACAAAAGTGCAAGCGTGTGCCACCTTATAGAGTGAACAAGGCACAGGAGACGTGGACGTGAGGCTGCAGTGAGAAGGCGTGTATGCATGATAGCCACTTGTTATTACTACGGTTGCAAACACTGCGTTCCTCAGTCAGTCAGGCTTTGGAAACCATTATAGCCAAGTAACAAACTTGTGCAGGGCAGGCTCGTTACGGTGGCAACTCTACTGGAAAATGCTTTACAAAATGAGCCAATCGCCCCAAATGATTACAGGTTTTAAAGCTAGTCTGAATTATTAGGAAAAGTGTGAGGCAACTGATATGGGGGGAACGAGACGCGGCCGTACGTGCACACAGTGCTGGATGTTAACAAAGTATACATGAAACTCCGGCTCCGGCATATAGTCATTTCATTAACCACAAACACACACACAAACACACACACACACACACACACACACACACACACACACACACACATAGAAATGCTACAGAATCTTCCCCATTATGACCACGCATGCACCACTATATGTGTCAGGAAATTAAGCCACAAGAGCCCATTCCAACCTAATTTACAGTGCCCTTCGGTCAATTTGTTTATTCTGATAGGTTATGGGATTACATTTGTAAATGTACCCTACCTGCGTAATCCCATTTGTTCTGCCGCGGCAATGTGTTGACAGTACGGTACGAGCCGTCCTGCCTGTAAACACTTGTTCAAATATGGACAGACAGAGCGGAGAAGGATGAAATAATTGGAATTGAATTCATAAATCAAACGGGCTTCACAGTGCACACAAGAAGAAAAACCTTTCCAAGACGTTTTCATACAGATTTACAAGTTAAATGAAGGAGAATGGGGGGGAGGGATTCCAATGCGACTCATCTTCATTTTCACAGTCAACAGCAGCACTCTCAGCCTCCAACCCAATAACTCTTGACTTGCACCCAAAGGGTACGCCGTGTTCTCACTCACTCTAAATTTAATAAACATATCAAGTTCCAAGAATACACAGGCAACTCATTTCATTTACCCAAGGCTAGCAGAGTCCACGTGTTGTGTCTGCTGCTGCTGATGATGATGACGGGTGGCGGAAAATGGGACAGAAAATTTTTGAGTGTGTTTCACTCGTTTTCCCACCACCATCCCCACTCTCACAGAGGCAAACACATATTTTACATTACCACGACAATCCCCACACCGCGTTATTCTTAATCGTTTCATTTATGCAAATTGTTTTTTCATTTCAATAACAAGTCGCCGTCGTCTTCTACCTTAAGTGAGCTTCTCTGTTTACTTTTTCCACTGTTTGCGCCGCTGTTGGGGCAGGCAGTGAGAGAGAGAGAGCGTGTGTGTGTAGCCCTTCGGTGGACTGCGACTGGTGTTGGAAAGGGTGTCATATCATTACTCATCGTCACGAATTATTCCTGCGTAAAGTACGTACGATCGTATTTGACGAGGAATCCCAGAAAATATGTCGTCGTAGCCAAGATACAAAAGTACTTTTTTCATTATTTTCCATTTGATTTGCTCAAAGGAGCGTTGAAGTGATCAGCTAATCAGAATGGGCAAGATGTACCAACGGATTGGATTAATAATTTAATATGGAATAGTAGAATATCCAACTAAAGTAATTAATTGTTCGGTTAATTACTTCCAATGTGTTGCTAAAAGTGCAGCCTGTCACTCACCTGCTCTGGTGGTGAGGAAATCACGTGAATGTTTGAATGCCCCGGTGAATTGAATATTTAATACTGTTCACAATCTAACTCACGATTAACCAACGATTTAGATTTTTTTTTTGCCATGAAAATATCAAGAGTTCATGGTTGAAATGCCCTTGTTGGGAGTGGGATGGAAATCAGACAAGATTTTGCTCCAACACATGTATATACACACCATCTTCATGTGTTTTGATTTGGGTTCGTTAGTCGTTTCACGAATCACACGCATGCCCAGAGGATCCCTAAGGTCAGTTCCCATAGCTCTACCATGTACAAGTTACTGCCCGAGCCCATTGCACCATTAATCTTTCCAGTGATATGATAAATCCTGCATGACTGTGAAATGGGTTGGCAGAATAAAATACTGATTTATATATCCGATTGAAGGTCTGATAAGAGAAAAAACTTTTGTGCAATAATAGAGATCCTCCTCCTCCTCCTCCTCCATTGCCGGCCCTAACAGTCATACCCAGAGCATGATGATGGCCCTGCTCGCAGCCATCATCATCATCATCATCAGACAAGGCATTTGCCCTTTACTTTGGGCTCACTCATGCAATATGTACATATATATATATACACTGAAACAATCTCCACACACGGACTTTTTATATGATGGGAACATGACAGAACGTGAGACATTCTAAAAGTAGCCAACGCACTCAAAAAGTGCACCAGTAAATTCATATTACGGCAACTGCATCAGCAACAAATAACAGGAGACGTGAGGAGGCGCAGCTGAAAGTAATTATTAGTTATTATTAGTTTATCTCTCCCAATCTCACTGCGTTATAAGTAGCATCTCGTGGCCATTCTTTTCACACTCGCTCACCCACCGAGGCACATATGTATGTACATACAGGCAGAGCAGGGCAACCAGAGCATGTCATGTATTTTTTTCACCTCGAACTGACCATAGATTTGAAATTAGGGGTGGCTATTAAAATGCTACCACCTTTAGTGCATATCACCTGCACCCTATCAAAATTAGTTCGGGGGAGAATGTTCTTTTATTTGTAAATTTTTATCACCTTTCCTTTTGCCTTGCAGGCGGAGGGTCTGTGCTGCAGTGGAGCCCACGGGCGAGCATTTGCAGTGTATGGGCGCAGTGAAAATTCGTGGCTTGAGGAAATTAGACTGGGTGGTATTGGAACCTTTGCTCATGCTTGCTATAGTTTGTTTGTTGTCATAAATCCGCTATATGTGAACTTTTGCAAGGCAACAACACAGCAGTTTCCACGCTGGGCATGCTCACTCACTTTTTTTTGTATTCTCCCCATATTGAATTTAATGCACGTGCTAATGCCGAGTCAAGGTTAATGGTACGGTGTGAACACCAGGATTTTATGCGGCTTGAGAGAAATGACTACCCAATTTGCTATTTTCCCTTTACTTCCATGCTGAAAATATGCGTTTTGAATTGAATAAAATCACAAAATAGCAATATCGGAAACAACAACGCCGAGCATTATTATTCTTTTACGGGTAGAAAACTTTTGAATTATGCATAGCCTCTGATCCAGTCCGAAGTGAATGTAAACAAGATCAAACTTACACATTATTTTGGGACCCTTCCGCTTGACAGGTTCGCTTCTAATATTGAGAACCAGTGGTCATTCCGATGTCACCGCAATGCCCTTCGGCTGTGATATAGTTTAAATCCTCCGTGCGGAAATCACTTTTGGCAGCAACGTATTGGCTCAACAGTCACTGGAAACGGTATCACCATCACAGGACCACTGCACAGAGGGTTCTCAGAGTGTGACTCAACTGATGCTGTGTGTTGAAGGTGCACACCGTGTCAATTATCTTTGGCAAATAAAATGGTTCAGTGACTTTAAGCAGTGCCACAGATGACCGCTTGTTCCTCGTCAGAGTAATTCATTATCCTCCGACAGTCTCTGTCAGAGCTAATGAGTGCTGTTAAAGCAGTACCTGGTATTTTCAGTGGTTATTAAAGCTTAGTTGCTACTCTGTGTGCGTCAACAATAAGACAAGTAGGAACAAGCTAATAGTGGAAGGGACAGAGGAGCCGCTGCTGACTGACTGACTGACTTGCTGAGGATTCTTGGTGGAACTGACCGCTTGAGCACGAGGAATAATTGTATACAATGCGGTTGCAATGATCGTCAGGCACACACCCTCACGTTATACCCTACTGCTACTATGTACAATAAACGTGTGTGTGTTTGTGTGTGTGTGTGTGTGAGTCCCATCTCGAGCATTCTTTTCCTTTCCCTTTCCTTTAACGATAAGAAGGCAACTTGTTGACTTCTTTGCAAGGAGTTGCATAATAATTGCCTCTATGCATGCTCCTTCAGGTAAGGGGAGCCGCAAGCCGTACATTAGAAGTGTACCTCGTGCCCGTCTGTGCGTGTGTGCATCCCAGCCCATGTGTGACTCCTTTGTGCATTAATTCCCAATGCATTCTGCTTTGTCATTCCGACTTGTAAAATCATCATTTGACCATTGTGAGGCGATGTCACGACGCTGACCTGACGTATTATAACTGGCAGTTTTCGGCCCTCCGGTCTACAAGCATGCAGTACAGAGCCGTGCGGGTAGATCTTGTGAGATTCACTGAAAGGAGCGGGTACAACTTGAGCTATTCTTTCAAGTACTTAAAGCAGCACTGTTTAGTTGAAATGTACACGCGGCGGACAGTGCCTCACTATTATTATAATAAAACTTTTCATTTACACGCCCGCCGTGTGGCTCTCACGAACTGGCTTTAACTGAAGATACTAGAGTCCGCCCGGCTATCACATATTCCCATCATGAAAAGGCTTCGCAAGAGTCCGCATAATCTGTGAGGATAGCCGAGACACGGTTGCACAAAATTCCGGATCGGGTCAGTGTCGATACGACCTGAAAGTGAAAAAGCTCGTGTGCGGATAAATTATTACCTACGCGAAAAGATTCGAACCGGATGAGTTTCCATTTGGTAGTCCGGGTAAATTACTATCGGCATGGGAAAATTTGGAATGAATACGAATGGGCGAAACGAAAAGTCGTTGTGCCAGCTGGACGCCAACTCACATTTTAACGTGCCTTATAGTGTCCCCTTGGAAATAATTCCACATTCTCATTCAGTTAATGCCCTCCAGCCCAAAAGTTTCGAGGTAGATCAATGATTTGTCACCACCACGCACAGGTTAAAGTGGCTTTGGAATTTTTTTTCCTAAAATGGTCGCCCAAATCTATGCGCTATTTCCTTTTGAACGTGTGAAAAAACTCGGACGACCCTACATTCCCAGAATTGCCCCCGAAGGACTCGGTTGACCCCCAATGACCTCACTAGTTTTTAAGAAATTTAGTATTGTCCTAAATTCGTACAAATTGGTCGATTAAAACTTCACTTTCAAAATCCTATCCTGTGGTGAAAAGGTCATATGATGACCTCAGATGACCTCATCGAGGTTGACCATCAAAGCGTCAACATCGTTCACTTAAAATAGTCACTACGGTCTCGTGATGAATTTCAATTCTTTCAATTTGAATGAACTTCGCAAATCCGCGGATCGGAGCGGACATGAATGAGCAAATTGGATGATCAGTGATTTATGGATCGGACGCGACGAGACAAAAATGAAATGTGTGCGCAACGTGTCGAATGACGGACTCTCCAATCCGTGAGCAACCTTACATCTAATACATGCAACCAGCCGCCTCTGTGAATCCTGCAAGTCTGAGGTACTTCCACTGCAGTCTGATTTTAAACCCGTTGGGTAACATTGCACTGACCGAATTAAAAGGATTCAATAAATTAGAACGCTTCTTATATTTCCCAGAGTTTGTAATAAAAAGGCGAATCAAAGATAAAAATGACCAGACAGGAAATAATGGTGCAGGGAAAAAGAATGTTTGAAATATTGCATGTAGTAGAACAAGCAAGCTCATTCATAAATTTCCCCACGACAGCATAATATCCACTCAAAAAGTCCCTCACCCTTCATCACCGTCTCTGCTGTGTAACAATTTTTAGCATTTGATTTGAAGAAGAAACCCAATGAACTTCCGCGGGCGTGTCCTCGGTTGTGGAAAAGGGCAAAGAAATGAAAAATACAAACGTGAATTTTTGGGGTGAGATTTCCACTGATGATTTTCCTGAACGATAAATTAAAGTGGATGATTTTTGCACGCTGTGAGTGGAGGGGAGATAAAAGAGAATAAGAGGGCGGGTAGGAATATTGTTGAAACCGTGTCAGCCAGCACTTGCCACATCACCTTGCCATTGATTTTACCTATGAAGAGACGCGCGGGGTGCCCACACCCCAAATTTTATGACACCTTGTTAAAAGTTTCTGCCTCCACTTGCCTGGCCGACCGGCCGCTTCATCGTGATGACCAGAAGCAGGGAGCACGGCTGTAAACTTAATTTGAATGCTAATATCGAAACTTTCCCGCCAGGTTTCAACAGATATTTGACTTCCCTCCGCATCGGCCAATTAACTCACTCAGCTTGGATCCAGCTTCTCAGCCTGTCACACAGTCAGTCATATGATCTTTACCGCCGTTGTCCTGTGAGCCAAGGGTTTCTCCTGCGGAAATCATAGCACAGTGTGCTGATGATGATCATGACGGTGACGTGGTGCAAGTTGAGGTGTCCATTCAGGAGCATAAATCCGTCACTGCCTCTTCATTGTCTTTATGACACGGCGTCATTATGAAGGCAGTGCGGGGGTTATTACCATGTTATTTGACTCATACCTAGCTACTCTCTATCTCTCTCTCTCTCCCACTCTTGTATGAGCCTACCTGAGCACACGCACTTTGTCCACACTTGCTGGCATAGATGAACAGGATCCATTCTGCTCTAATATGCGGTATAGAGACACTTATTCAACTACATGCATAGGCAAACAAACATGTGCCCTTCCGAATATAAGGCACTAACTTTTAGACACCCACCACGCACAGGTGTATGCGCATACGGGTACACATAAAATTAAGCTCACGCACCTAGTCCCATTCAACTGGTCGGAGTACGCACTTAAAACCCAATCATGAGGCTAACCACAAGGAATCCGCTGAATGGTGGTCGTCATCAGTGTAACAGGACAAAAAAACAGCAACCTTTCAAGTTGAGATCGCCATAACCGATCAGCAGACTTCGTAGGTGTAGCAAACACCGAGACACTTTCTAAAATTACAAGTTCTACAACAATGTTTTACTCACATGCATGATGCCCCTCTTTACTCTGCATACGTAATTGAATTCGTTTGAGAAATCCAATCTCATTTCATCAGTTCCTGCTCATATAATCACCTGCTTCAATTCACATCTTCATTGAAACTAGCATGGAAATCCATCGTGAAAAATGAGCAGATTAATCTATAAAAATCGCTTCATCACAACACTAATTGAATCCTATTAGGAACGCGGAATGACATAGTCTTTTGGTGATCATCGAGTCGGAACGGCCAATAGTCTTTCCTATTTTTAAGCTTTCCGGCAGGACCAATCTGTGTCACGCATATAACTACTGCACAAAAGGCAGTAAAGCAGGAAATGTTATGTGATCTTCTGTATATATATATATACCAGGCAGAGTTAACACTTCTGATAGCCAACAACATCTTCGACAGGCCTGATAACTTCTGTTATGGTGTGGTTCTTGTTCC
>WJFA01000342.1:0-42923 GCA_009870155.1 Pseudobourletiella spinata
TATGTACCTAGAGTGCTCCTTGAAAATTAATGGCCGGATCACCCTTTCAAATGACCACTCTGCATTTGCTCACAAACGAGACAGCGGCGCACACACATGGCTGCTCATACTCATGTCGAATTTGAATACACTACCGGGCACTGGGATGGTAATGTAAGCTTGAGAGAGGGCTCATTCAAATCTCCTCTGCCCCGAGCACATGTGCTGCCCAGAGTGGAGCGAGCTGATGGTTATATTCATTATTAGCATATACGACGTGGTGGACTTTTTATGCAGATGCTCAATTCCTCATCCTCTTCTTGGCTATGACAACAACGGGACCAAAGGAATGACGGGATAAATTAGGAGGGAGTGAAATGTGCAAATAAATAATAAATGAGATCCCATCCAACACACACACACACACACTCGCTCATCCTCAAGGATACCTTTGCTTTTCCATTTCTTTATTTAGCACCACACGTGTGTTTGTGTGTGTGTGTGAGTGTTTGGTACCATACCTGTGTGCATGTGAGGTTGAAAAGTGTGTGTGAGTGTGTGTTTGGGTAGTTAGACATGCGTGAAGTTATCACATGAGTTTCCCCACAAGAGCCATTCCCCCAGCAACTTCCCATGGAAATAACCTTTAAATTGGACCTGGCGGTCAACACTCGCTCATTCGCCCATGTGCCAGCACTATGCCATAGTTTGCTCAGTTCCAATTCACACTCCGTACGCACTTTTTTTCACCCTTTTTAACAAGTTGCCACCATCTTGGGAGCTAATTGTCCCCCTTTCACCATTCCAACTATTTTTCTATGGTACTTTGCACCTGACTCGATGGTTTTTTTGTGGGCTCACATACAACACCCTGTCATGTTCGCGTCATTCTATTTACTTTAGCTCCTTTTCCCCCTCCACAATCATCCTTCAGACTCACGGGAAACTGACAGTTGGCTCTCGCCACCAGATCATCGCATAACTATGTGGACTTGCCTCTTCTATGTGAGAGAGTTTCAAATTTTCATGTGCGCATGCGAGAGTACAAAGATTTAAAGGGTAAAAAAATAGCTTGGTTGGTGTTTTCTTTTTAGCAAACTTATGGCCCTCATACATAACATCATGGTTCACTTCTGTTTGGACGTATTTCAAAGTCATAAATATATCCACTATGCGTTTTCCCACAGCACAGGTATACGGACGACAGGTGAATAGGAAACAAGTTTGACATTTTTCCCCCGCGAGTTTTTCAAAACAGTAAATCAAATTTCTTTCAATGCAACTCGGACGAAGCGCAGTTGGGATTTGAGGAGGGGCTCGGCTTGTCCTTCCCTCTGTCATGTCACCTGAGTCACATTACTTAAAACAGCCCTTTTGTACCCCTGCGTTGTCATTCAAATGACCAAAGTTGGGGGAAATTTCGAAACGAGTTCTGCTTGAATAGCTTATTGAGAATTTACTTGCCCAGAGGTGAGCTGTGGGAAATGTAAAAAAAAAATTAACATTGTACATAACCATACGGCCGTCGGACAGGGTGACAATATGAAAAAAATTGCAAACTTCCATCAGCGCAAGAGACAACCAGCATGATCATGTCCAAGGCTCTGGTCAGCGAGATCTTACAACAAGATCTGAGAGCATCCATTTGTCCCATGGGTTCTTTAGGACGGTCACATGCGATATGATCTTGAGCCGACAAGAATGGAAAGTCATAGGGAAACACTTGGTGACTCTTTCCCATGACAGGAAATAGTAGCTTTGATGATCATCATAATAATAATTCAACACATCATCTCATCACTCCGTCCAAACACTCTTCGGAGAAGAGTGAGAATTTTACTAATGTAAAAGAGCAGCAGCTCCGCACGTCACGGTTTTTAGTGGAATGGACGTCGCCGGACATTAAGCACCACTCATCCACTGTGTGTAAACTTGTGGTAATGGCGGGTCCCGTACGTTATAGCCCTCTCAACTCACAGCAGTCGGTACTAAATACCCATCCAACGAGTTGTTCCACCTCGACGTGGAAATGTACGGACCACAGCCTTCAGCGGGTTTCAGTACTACATAAGAACGAGCCGTTTTGCAAATGTAATGACCTAAACTTGTATGCGGCGGAGTGTACATCCCGAAATCCCGGACAAGTATTTAGTTTACGTGGCAATTTGGAACATCAGTTTTTCCTACCCCCCAAAAGAGCCCGACATATGGCACACGGCCATTAGGCAGCCATAACCGGTGTGGTAATACCAGCTTATACACAGCTTGCAGCACATGATAACATCAAGAGGGAACATGTACCATGTTGACGGTAATGGGCAGTGAACAGGACGGTGATGTTAAAAATTAAAAGTCAATTATAAATTCAAGTTAATAAATTTACAGTTTGTGACATAGGGACTGGATTATTATTATGATGATGATGAGGATTTTTGGTTGGGGGCGAGTTTGGCTTGACGTGACGTGCTGTTGCTCACCACCACCGTCCATCCGCTAGACAGTTATGACGCTGCTCAATGTAAACTATCGGCATGTCGTGCGCTCGGCCTAGACATGGCCACATTCTTTGCAGCGTCATATAACCCATGGTAAACTCCCCATTAAAACTTGACTCCGTCATAACAATCTACGCACCTCCGAACACACACACACACACACACACATACACACAGATACACACACAGATGCATACACAAGTACGTCAACTACTGCAACAAACAGATTTGTGTAGTCAACAGCTACACAAATATATCAAGCACACGCACACACACAACTACACACACGTTCTTCAAGCACATGCACACGCACACACATCAAACACACCAAGCGCATACGCACGCACATGCACACCACAAAAGTCATGGTATACACACATGCCCATTGAGAAACCATGGGTTTTATTTCCGTGCGCTTTGAAAATCCTCCCTGATCAGACACACATGCGGAGTTTGCATCCACGGGCTATTTACAAGGTGATCCGAGTCGCGACAGCGTGAAACCTGAAGGGACGGCAATTTGGCACGGATTTCTCAAATGGATAATAATCCTAAATAATAATCCTCCGCAATAATATCAAGGCAGACACATACAGCACATGCTTTTCAAATTACCGCCTATTTAGCTCCAACATATTTTCTTCTCAGAATCTTACATGTACTGGCTAACGTGTGTACACCGGCCAATCATCATAACGGGCGGACGTGACGTGTGTGTGTGTGTGCATGTACTGCCTAAGCCCTTGGGGATGAGCTTGTGTACGTATGATTGAGGCCCCATTACAAGGCGCAAATCCACTACATTGCCGCCGTCGTCGCCACCACCACCACCACAACCACCATTATCCTCATTGGTCACTTACGATTGTTACAAACTGAATAAGTTTGCCTTAAATACTTTATTACCCACGTCCCACCTTCTCCTTTCCCCCGTGGATTTATCACGGAGGATCAGGAACGATTGTAGGAGGGCGGCGAGGATGAATTATTGAGATTTGTCGTGGGAAATCCAAAAAAGAGTCTACGCACAGACAGTGTGTACCGCTGAGTGTATAACCTCGACGAGATTTTTGGGCTAGGTCAACCGGAAAGTGACATAGGGGAGTACCCTCTAAGCCCTGGAATATCATTATGAAGGAATTAGGAGCACTATATAGGAGGATTTTTCCCTAGCTAAAACAAATAGAAGATCCTACACGAAGGAAAGCTGAGGCCCACCATTATTACAAGTCATAAATCATATGCCCTACCTGTCCACACTACGCGTCCCTATTCTTGACCGCTTTGGTACTATTTGGCTGATGATGATGATGATGGTGATGGGTGCAGAGAAACTTTATCCCTTGGCCGTCATGATCTCTGTGAGAGGGCTGTTCTCGGGGTATGCGAGAGTGGAACAAGTTATCGACAGAGGCTCTCAAGAACCAGTCACTCGTAATTACATGTGAGGAGCGAGGGGAAGAAGTACTATAATTTCCAGTCGGGAGACTCTCCGCCGTAATAATTACGAGGTCACTATGGCAATTATTATTATACGAATCTTATTAATTTCACTATCATCTGCGCATGGGGGAGACTCAACAAGTAAGCAGGCCGCGTCGCCCCACGGATGTACCGTCGGGTATTCAAATCATATTGGGAAACAATGTATATTGGATCCACTGATTAGAACTTGGGCTGATATCGCGAGGATGGCTACATGGCTAATGCGCAGTAGTAATAGCATTCTCCCTACCCTCTCGTTCCTTCTTACATATGACAAGACAATAACCGTAATTCAATAACAATTAATCGATAAATTTTTACAGCTTTCCACCATCACCATTGTTTCAGGATGTGACAGTGGATATTCAATACCTTGCAGGGGGGTAGCCTATGTAATCCCGCTGCGCAGGCGCATGGGAATTGCACTGCAAAAATCTTATTGTCAGGCTTTAGCTCGTTTTTTATTCCATTCCCATAAATCAGCTCTTCAGCTCAAATCCTGGGACACGTATTGCCTATAGCTGGAGATGAACAGCTTATGCAGCTTGTGAGTTCTGCCCCATAGCGCCGGTTCCCGCCCAGCGCTCTACACTTCTCTTAATTCCTATAACGGTTTCAAAACCTCGTGCAAGGCATACAACGCTGCAAAGAATCTATGTGGATCTTTACAGTCATCTTGAACTGTGAACCAGCTAGAGAGGGGCGAAGATGTAAGTGGCGGCCATTTAAACCTAACAATCATCATCCCGTTGACCGGGCATAAATAAGTGTGTGAAGGGTTTTCCGTGTCACTCTGTGCCCACACTGCTCACAACGGGGGCTGGGTTTTGGTGTACCATTATGCATGCCGAGCCCGCAAAGTGCCGACACCCCTGGAGCTGCTCAGTGTATACCCTGCAATATGCTCAAGAATATGGGGGATTCGCATGTTTGTGTGTTTAAGCCCAGGGAGGATGGGACATAAGGAGGTATGAGACCTGCGTAAATCTGTGTGATAGTGCGCGTATACCTTTTGCGCAATTTTTTTTCAGAACGAGCCGACGCCCGCCCGCCCTCTTCGTCCTTATGGCCACTCTGAGTACACGTAATAAAACACTGGAGGACAAGAATATGGTGTGGATTCTCATGAATTTTGTATGAGAGACTGCCCGTCAGCGCACATGCGGACTGTAATGACAATAACGACGAGGGAATCCATGGGTTCAGAGCCCAAACTGTAATCCCAATTTACCGTGTGCTACTACTATAATACTACTACTACTACTACTGCCTTTTTTGTTGTAAATTACTTCCCTGGGGTCTGACATTAAAGAGTTTTGCATTCCAAACAACCTGAAATTACGCACATTCATACTGCTCTCCTTCCCACTATTTGCACAGACGATGCGGAGGGATGTTGTGTTTTGAGAGTACAACTTTTCCAAAATCTCTGCTCCCTCCTCAGCCCACTGATTCGCTCACTGAGGTGGAATATAATGAGTCTGTAAATTACGATCCCCAGTTTCACCATTTATAATATAAGGATTTGCAATCCTGAAAATACAAAATTGCCACAGGGTTCAAAGGAACGCTCACATGTTCATCCCAATAGTACATTTCCAGCCAACCATCGTCAGCTTTATTTTCCCCAACTTTCTGCTGTTCTAATGCAGGGCAGAAGACGGGGTAACAACGCCCAAGTTGTAAAAATATAATGGACACAATTAGAGGTGTAGAACCTGGTCAGACAGCTACATTGTTGGGTAAGAGCATAGCCGCCCTAATCTAGCATGTAGTATAGTTTGAGCTATGACCATTATCCCTTGTATACACTCTCTGCTCAGTCAAAATAGAACGTCAAATCTTAATTAATTCCCTCACACAGCCTCCACTATCTTCCCTTTACGCAGTCAGTAGAAGCGTTCGCCTTCGCGGCTCTCATTTTCCCAGAATTAATTATTCAAATGAATAGTGGAAAAATGTGGCATCATTAAATTTTATTTTTATTTCCGACAGCATCTGTTCACACACTCATTTAAGGTAGACTTGGAGTGAGAGTGCGGGGCCGATAAGTTGAGAGCTAATGGGAGCCCAGAGCTTCATTATTACTCCTCGTTCCATTAGGAATGGGGATGATATTATTCTGCGCCGGGGGAATCGGCCGGATCCACTCACGTATGCTAATTCACATCAACGTTCACAGGGAAATGATCCCGTCGCAACATCTGCACACGTCTATTCCTCGCAGCTTCAAAAATTACCGTCAAATATTTGCCATGATCCCTGCCATGCTCCTCCAGGCATTCCAGGGATAAGCGGCGAAATTCAAAGTTGTGCACGCACGTACAAGTTGAAGACAATTTACACGTTTTCAATACTTGGCATGTCCCGTCGTAAACTGAGCGAGTGAGGAATCTATGTTCTCCCCGAAGAGCATCGGAGGAAATCCCACAGTAAAAATGTCACCCACAAAGCATGTGTGCCACAAACGACTGCACTGCACGGGGAAGTCCCATTAGATGCGATCCCACATTAAATGGACGCAATAGTTTACAAACGTCTTACTGTACATAGCCTCGCCATTATTGTCTCATTGAAACACCACCGGTCTTTCCACACAATCCGAAGGTTTTAGCCCATTGCAAAGCCACCGGCGTGCTTACCTACTTATTCCCATCCTCTTTCCCATTGAATCCCATAATATCATTGTATCCGCACCATTTTCTTCTTTTCTGCACTACTGAGAAACTTGGTTGGAAGTTGTAACTTACTCGTGTTGTCCATGTGAAGGAAGAATAAAATGTTACAATCATCATCGTCATCGTCATCATCATCATCATCATCATCATGATTTACATAATGGCAAGCATACGACGAAGACGTCGAGGACAACAACGACAACAACAGCAACAACAACAACAACAAGAGAAACAACTACGTCGCATTATCCATGCCCTCACGACGAAAAAGTCAAGCGCCGGTGGACCAGCGTGGGTATATAGCTGTTATAAGAAACTTGGCTCACGATTTACACCGCCTACAAAAGCGCCTGCACGACCCATAGCCGTTCCGTCGTCCGACCGCCTTGTTCTTTACCAAAAATCCCTCGCACACTCTCTCATCATCCCGGCGCTATAGACGCCACTGTCTAACATGATCTATGGTCCGCGGAGGAGAGAGAATCCCATATGTAATAATAAGAAGTATTGAAGGATATAAAACTATATAAATTATTATTTTCTCAATGAAAGAAGGAGAAGAAGAAGAAGAAGATATCCCAATATCCATACCGTCACCCCGGCCGTAACTCTCTCCCCATCAGATGGCCAACAAGGGCAAAAGGAATAAATGTCAGAAAATCTTTGGGGATACAACTCTTTCAATTATCATTCTTTCACCATTAGATTCAACACGGAGATGATGGTGATGGCGAGTGCGCCCCCATAATCTTTTCCTCCACCAATATGCTCATCCCACCACAAACAAACAGAGAATGTATAGAAACCTCTCAGACAGGGAAGTCAGAGAGTCAAACACTTATTATTAAAGTCTGGCCTACTTTACAGACCTCGTAGAGCCATCATGTAGGAATGTGAACTTTAAGTACATTCATGTCCCCCTCAAAAGAAGAACTTTGGCAAAAAGGTGTGTTTGTATTTTTATGTATGCATATATCTGTATGTGTGTGTGTGTGTCTGTATGGGTGCGTGTGCGTGTAAGAATTTTGAAAACCGTTTTTATTACAATCGCACAATCTCCCGGAGTGCACAAGGGCATGAGAAATCACTTTCTTCCATAGCCTGTCGTCAATCCTGTCGTGTGTGTATGTCTACACGCATGTGTGTGTGTATGTGTGAGTATAAGTGGGGAATAAGTTGGTAATGTTAAACAATCGGGCAAAGGCCCACTCGGGGCTCTTCTCTGTCCACGAGTGTGTGAATGACTGGATGTAAATGGGACTGTTATAATGTGTCTGTGCTCTTGTAATTTGTTGAGAAGTTTGGGTGAGAGAGGAGAGGAGTGTGCCCTTGTGCAGTACGAGTTGCTAATGTCCGTCCACCAACCCGCTGAGCCCGTCCATTGTACTGGAGGAATGTCTTTCCACCACAAAATCCCTTACAATCACCATCATTTGCGAGAACAACTCACACAAACACACACACACGTACTAAAACAGGCACACATATGAGCTGAAACACACGCACACACACGTAGGAAAACACACACGCAACTCACAGTCGCGGGTGATTCTCACTCTGCAGTCACTGGTACTAAAGGACCCTCGTACCAACCAGCCTCTCATTCAGCACACTCCAACCCTTGCAGTGGTCACTTAAATTTTAATGTCGAAGAATAAGGCCGCGGCCGGGCTGGAGCTAATAAATCTCCTTGGGGGATCCTAAATGCCAAAGTGCCAAGAAGCAAATGACATAAAATGGATTTTTCAACAATTTTCTCAACATCCACCACAACCACTCCTTTGAGCCCCGCTCTGGCGAAGTGAGTGCAGCCATTTAAATGGCTGGTGCACACACACACACACATCTGCATGATGGGATAAAGTGACACTTTTTACGCCGGCAAAGAAAAGAATCCCATTGCCTGAGGGAGCCCCAGTGCAAAGTGCCGCTTCGGTGCGAGGTGGTGAGACGTTACATTGTACTGGGCAACCTTCACATGTGTGTAGCGTCATGCCGACCGAAATCCTACGGTGTCATTCCAGATGGCAAGCAAAACCAAAGAAAACTTTTCATATCACTTCACTCCCCCCAACATATTGTTGACGAGCTCTTAAAAGATCCGTTGACAACAGCCCCCATCTCTGACTCATTCCGAGTCATCATTCCACTAAGAGAGGAACAGTGTGGCATGAAGTGGGCAGATTTTTGAAGGAAATGGAAGATTTTGCGGTTTCACCATTTCCGCTATTGCAACCTGACACTACGTCTTAAATTCCAGTCTGACTCGGCATTGGTACATCCGGGATTTTCGGTCTGCAGCCATTTCCACGATCCGACCATGATCCCTCCACTCGTCAGACTCTTTATCTTTAAACTCTTCCAACACCGTTCCAGCTTGCATATTCCCTGCCATGCTCCTGGCTCATGCTATGTCTACGGAGAAAGATAATGAAAGGCTCTGCTGACTCATCTCCGTCCCATAAGATGAGACACAATGCTATCAGAGAAATCAGACAGACGAGAGGGTTAGGAGGAGTAATTCTCCCCTTCACTTGAGGTCGTCAAGTCCCTGTCACAGCCAGTTAAAATTCCCATTTAAATTTCTTCATTTGGCCCGGCGGCCGTCTCAATTTGCCTTCATTACAGCCAACAAGTCCTTTGTTAGGGCTGAAACTTGTTGAATTTGAACAAATTTTTCTCCCCTGTGATTACGGTCAAGCGGACAGAATGCGAGAGAGAGAGAGAGAGTGAGTGAGTGAGTGCTTAATGAAATACTTTTCCGCCCCCAGCCAGCCACCATACTAGATACGAGCCCATGATAAAAATACAAAAATTGAATCCGATGGCCCAACCCTGCACAACACCACCACCACATCTCGCTCGCTATAACCAAGTGTAAACCTCTGTACTCCGCGCGCCTTCCGCCGACTCTTTCATACTTGTTAGACATGGGCAGAGGAGGGATACGGAGAGCCCATTAGTGAGGAAATCGCCGTGGGTGTCAGTGGCTCTCGCACTTAGTCATCATCCTCAATCCGTCCGAAGGGAAAAAAATCCATTGGAGGAAAATAAAAAATTGTAACAGCAGCAGCAGCAGCACATCTTCCACAGATATACACGATGACTACGATGATGACGGGTCGGGAAATGATCCTGACAGGCTCAAGGTTGGTTCAACTAAAAAAGAAACTCTCTAGCAAATCGATTTTGGCAAATAACATAGTAGACTTTCCCACCCCATTAGCCCTCCTCTTCCTCCCAGTTAGCAAGGGGGGACAAATGAGGAGAGCCTGTGTGTGTGTGTGTGTGTNTCCTATCACTTTCCGTGGAATCTACATATATGAAGGGGTGCTGTGTGAACTAGTATACAAGGATGTTTGTAGGTGCTTGTGTGTGAGTGAGAGCGTGTGTGTGTGTGTGTGTGTGTGTGTGTGTGTGTGTGTGTGTGTGTGTGTGTGTGTGTGTGTGTGTGTGTGTGTGCAAGTCCTTTCACATCTATCCTTGCATACCAAGGAGCCAGCGGAACGGTAATCTAGATTATGAGCTGGGAATATATTGGCCATGCCGATCCCTGCGCTCTGAAAAACAAATGGATGAGATTAGGTATTCATGATAATAACCATCCTGTCTGTCTTGAAAATCTCATTTTTCTATAGACCTCATCAATCTAATCGATTCACATGGATTTTCATATACAAACAGACTTTTCATGATCATCATCATCAGCAGCAGCAGCAGCAGCAGATCATTACCAACATCATGTTTCTTGAGTAGCAGAGTAGCAGGACGGAGTCAAGTTAGTAAGACAGGTGGAAGTCTCTTGTGGGAATTTTTTTCAGTCTGTCTGGTCATGGTCTCATCTGCAGCACCAGGTTGGAAAAGTCTACGGAAAAGTGCAACTTTGTTTCCCCCGCTCCGCATCTTCTTGTCCTCTATATAATATGCACTCAGGCTGAGGGAGACTGATCTGAAGGAGAGTGAGTGAAGTAAAACGACTTGAGGCAGGTTTCTCAGGATAATCTTCTATACAGGAACACAGAAGACCTCTCACTCAGAGCATTCAGCTCATCATCCGAGACTCCTGGCTGGCTCATGATGATGACCATGATGCTATGATGATGGAGGCTAATTCATCAGCTGTCTGTCCGTCCAAAAAATCCAAAGCCGCACCCCTCAGAATAAGTATATGCAACATATAGACGACGTGGTTTTTGCATATTCACACACACGCGCCCTCACCGCCCCCTATTCGGACACACAACAATGGACAATGGGCACACATCCAGGCAAACAGGCCAGTTGACTGCGAGACGGACGGTTGTAGTTGTTGTGGTTGTTGCTGTGAGGCCGCTGGCTCACCGTGTGCTGCATTGACGGATAGGTAACGACCTTCGATTCTTCATACCACTTTGGACCTCATTCCCAAACTTGATCTCAACTAATCTTGAGAGAGGTTGTATGATCGGCCAATATGCCAACTGTACAGTGAATCAGATGGGGATGAGAAAACATTGGAATTCCTGAGCGAAGTAGGCGGAATGCGAAAAAATTGGGATTCCTCAACAAATCAACTCGAAACAAATGGTGCATCTCACATCCTACAACTACAGTTCTTCCACGTCTGAATCCATTCTGTGCATAGTGCATTTTTGGTTCGATTCCTCAACAAATCAATGGCCGTTGCAATTTCGTATCATTCCAATCACACACACACACACACAATCTCTATTCCACTGTATTGATCGGCTCCCAAGAGAGAATCCCGGAAGGGATTTTTCATGCCGGCACCACCGTTCAAACCCTCCCACCCAGTGGGATCACTCCCGATGAGCCTGAAACAAAAGGTAAAAGATTTATGTGTGGACGCGGGGAAGGTGTTTGATATTACAGTAACACCTGGAGTGAAGTCTTGTAAATAAATTAAAGGTCCTACATTTGTACGATTGTACGAAAACAGTGATCACCTACAAGCCTCCCTGGAGCTACCATGCAACTGCTCTCATAATACGCAGAGGACAAAGCGAAGCTCTCACATATATATATATATATATATGAATCCAACGACGTTGGTCATGCTCCTTTTGCCCCAGAGGATAAAAACTCCACATACGGAACTCTCATCTCATCCGCAGACTCATCGAAGTAGTTGGAAGTATACAGTATGCAACTTGCTCATGTCTCCGTAAACTTTCTGATAGACTCATCACATATCACATAGGTGATGAAAAACAGGACTGCTACTCCACGTACCATCATCACAGTCAGAGCCTGGTGATATGGCATCTCTCTCTCTCTCTCTGTGAGAGTCTCATCATCACACAAGGCAACCATAATCTTCTGTGTGGAGAGCCAACGAGCTTATTAAGTCTGTGGGGATAGAAGAAAATGAAGGAGAATGAGAGATTCTTGGTCAAATTCATTTACACCGTAATTTGAATCCACACCTAGTGTAATTATTACGCTATACAGCAAATGTTAATTCCAACCTGCCAGAAAAATATACTCTTACCTAATACGAGAGCTCGTACATTCTGTCGTGTGGTGGTGGTTGTGTGCAGCAGCTATTGGCTGCTACCTCTTTCATCGTCCAACTGTGCCGAGATGATGTTGATCCTTTGGGTTCGGGCCGAGGACAATGAGGTTCATGCACACACGAGCTCGTTCATCAGTTCGTGTATCCGCCTGCCCAATTGTCTGCGTGGTGTGTGTCAGTTTGTGTATGTAAGTGTTTGCGTGTGTGTGTGAGCCGCCGTAAGCGTGTGCCTGTGTGTTTGTGTGTGTGTGTGTGTAGTGTCTGCGTGTGCGCGTTTGAATGTGTGTCTGTTTGTGTGAAGCACTCAAGACCTCTGAATGAAAGGACTTGCTTGAGCGCGTCAGTCAGTTAGCACGGCTCCATGCAGGCACCCCCTCGGACGGGGAAATTGCGAAGGGGAAAAATAATTATTTGAACTTGCCAGAGAGACATTTAAGGGGATTTTATCTCCCGCTGCTTTCACACTCTCGAAAAGCTGTGTGAGAGCCTCGCTTTGAGTCAGCGGCCTCACGGAACCAATATCCAGTCAATAATAACTTATCTTCACGCGCTCGGAGTGGATCCACGGACACACAGTACACACTGCCGGAGCTCCCCATAATTGTCTGAGACTCTGCACTTTATTAAGCCATGAGTAGGATGATGATGATGCTCATCATAGTATGATGGTCTCGATAGATTAAAAAAAAATCTCCGCGAGCCCTTACATCCCCATAAGCGCGCACTCCCCGCCTACAGGGCTTCAGTCTCTCTCAGTCAGTCAGACAAAGGCCCTGTAGTAGAACACGACGACAGGAGGAGACTCATCCTTGTTCCGCGGAAAAATCCCATTGTGTGCCCCGGGATAAATATCACGTCGTTCGCAGTGAAAATCTTATCAAAATTCTCCATCTGCCCTGATTGCTTGCTCACTGAATTCCAATCTCAAGTGCACTATTATTAAGCGCTTGTATTCCGCCGATGATGATGACGAGCGAGCGAGGAGGGAATCGTCAGGGAATTCTATCAATATTACTGCTGCGGAGCTTGGTAGCTATACAGGAACACGATTTACGGGCCCAGGATATTCATCCCATTTAGACTATGCGAAAAGCCAGAATTCAAATCATATGCTCACAAACTCCCATCAACTACTCAACCAGCTGGGCTCACCTGCTACTACATGGATACGTTGTGTGCAGGTGTAATTTGTCTGCGGAAAATCATTTGGGGGAAAAGTTGGGGTCTTCAATTTCATACATGAATAATCTTCTCCAAATTTTCTTCGTTCCACACAAACAACAACACATGGTGAGCTTCGTCGCCGTTATTGCAGTGCGAATATCTTGGTGCAAATTTCCCTGCCTTCAAGATAGGGCGTATTAGTTATCAATTTGCAAAACCTTTTATCAGCCCCGGGTTAGATTTTATGCATGGGAAAAGAGGATGCCCCCCGATGTGGCCACCACATAATTGGTACACACTGTCGTGGCTCCGCTATAGCCATATCCGCAGTCCTCCCAATAGCTTCTCAAGGAGACTCGTAAATTTTTTACATTTGGCAGTTTCCATACGGACGTGGATGGGAGCCTGACGTGTAAGTTGAGATACATGGTGACACTCGCCCAATTTATTGGACTAGACCCACTTTACAGCCCTCGTCTGTCACGCAACCTGATTGACTTTTACGGCCGCTCTTACTCTCACTCTAAAAACTCCAAAGAGGACGATAATTTGAGAGTGTTGGCAGTAAAATTCAGAGTGTGTGACACACGACTGAAATTACCTGTAGACATTTTGTATTGATTTAACCACTATACCAGGATCATCCTCAATCCATCCATGAAAATATCCCAAATAGGCCGAGTAGATTTGGGAGGCGAGCCGGTGGGACGACATTCTCGAGTTGCCAACAACGACGACGGACTGAGTTTTTAAAGTATCTGTAACAAGCCTTTGGAGGATTGGAGAGATAGTCCACCAGGATTCGCACCACGTCACGGATCAAATTACTCACGATATTGGTCACTCAAGTCAATCCGCCACCCCGTCAGCCTCGCCAACTTGATCATATTGGGATTCAGAATCATCGTATGTTGTGGCTAGTGAAACGACTTTGGTCCCTCGCATGCGCCATGTTGAGAAGAAAACAGTTGGAAATACGAGTTTTACCACGCAACTCGGACAATGGATGGCTGAGAAATAATGGCGAGCAGTAATTAAAATGTTTCATCCTCCCTTATAAGGTACCATAATGGCTTAGCGTCAAGGAAATTTCTTACTCTTCCCCTCTTCATATAGAATATTTCCATTCACGGTCATCTGCTCCCGATCCGTGGCTGCTGAGACCCTGCGGGCCATCAAGGTGGAAAATTAAAAGCGACAGTCGGAAATTATCTGTAGGGTACAAGGGCTTCAAAGTGTCTTGTAGGACGTCCTAATCACGGCCTACTGCCCCGTGCCGTGTTCAAATCCCCAACAGATCTTCAAGCCACATGAGGGAAGATGAATGCTCGGCTGCTTTTTAGCGCCTTTTTCGCAGCGAGCGCAACTAGTGGCAAGGGAATATGTGTACGGGTGAGATGGGGGATGTTCCTCTCTTCAAATTTGTACGCAAGATCATCGAGATAAAGCTCCTGGGCTCCTCGGAGCGAGTCCGCCATGGTGTTCACACTGCACTGCCGGAATCCATAATTGGAATGTGTGTGTGTGTATACACGGAACAACAAAAGTTGTTCTTCCCTTTCTTTGCATCGAATGGACCGGACTGGATATTCATACAAGCGTTTGGGATCTATGGACTCAAAGTCACACTCCTCGAGCCTCATCGCCATTATCGCGCGCCGCTTCCCACAACTTCCAGCTCAGAGCTCCTTGCATCACTTCTTCTTCTTCTTGCTCACCAAATAAAATCTGACAGGGCGAGTACATTAATTAGAAACCGGCTGTCATATTGATGCGACACGAGCGATCATTTTCTCCTTCTCACGAAGCTGTACAGTCTGCTCCCGTCCTCGCACAACTCATGCTCTCAACATTTTTGAGGCCGAAAGTTTCCTCCAGCGGCCTTTTCCCTTTAATCTTGATCTCGCTGCAGCTCTCACATAGTGAGGCACATCAAGTCCAAACCCACGGAATTCTCTTGATCATAAAATGAAAATATAATGCTTTTAATTACCATGTTTGGTAAAAGCTGATCAGAGATAATCATGTGAACGGAGAAAGAGAGTAGTACCTGGATTTTATTCGTGTATATATATGTGTGTGCGTAGGAACTCAAGGAAAGAGATGAGTGCAAGAGCATTCACCGCCTTGAGTCAACCGGCCAGCTGCGGCTGTGCTAATCTCTCTAGCATATCATTCAACTTCATTAGTTCTGCCTCGCCACCTTCGTCTTGGATTTTCACCTTCCTGGGAAGACTCATCTGTAGCAGCCACAGTGGTACTATGGACGGACGAAAAACGACCACACAGCGGAGCAAGCTTAAATGAGGCATTAGCAACAGGCGGACAAACTGCGAGGCTGTGAATGAGGATTCATAATGTATCCCATGAGCACACACACACACACACGAATTAAGATGGACATGGAGCGGATGCGAGGGGAACATCTCACAGTGAGATGCGATAGAGCTCGTGACTGAGCTGACTGACATGATCCATGGGGAGAAGGTGCATACATGATGGGAGGTCATGCTTCGGCCCTTTAAAATTCTAACCACACGGATATTTTTCATGGAGCTCGTAAGATGTATGTATGGCACCCGCGGGGGAATGTCCAAGAGGTCTTTCTCCGTGCTGGAATTGTTAACAAGCCTGGAAAAGTCTTGACCCGCCGCGTCAGGGCTGTCTTTATCATCATCTCCATCAAATCCTCAGGGTCCTTCCTTCACAAAACCACGCGCGTTCATCTCATTCCATTTCAAGTTCCCGCACTGTCAAAAGGCCTTAGAGACGGGCCGGAACAAAGGGGATGTGAACAAGTGCGTCATAAGTATCACCAGAGTACAGTTAGAATGGTGCATTTCAACCTGACTTGTGGGCATACTGGATACACCTTTTGGAAAAACCTTCAGGCTACAGACAGACAGTACATTGCTTATGCTGGACCCTGGGCTCCTTCCTGCCCCACCAGTTTTCCAGGGCTGAAAACCAGCGCTTTGAACAAACAAGGGACTCATCATCATTATCATCATCTTCATCTTCCTCCCCGCTACACCCCCTGCTCCACACAAAGGACAAGAATGACTTTATTGTAAGCCTAAAACCTCACATTGTAATGAACTGAATGCTATAATTCTTGGAAAATCTTGACTTGCTCTACACCTTGTAGCGGATGAGGGAAGGCACAATGGCTCCGGCATGGTTATATCCACGCCGCACCAGTCAACAACAACATCACCGCTCGAGAGTCCACTCGAGCTCTCAATAATGGCTCTTCGTAAAGTATATACTGTAACACAGTCTTGTCACTTGATCAATGCGGAATTTACGGGGAATTATATGGGCGTGAATCCCAAACAGTTGCTCAAACCCTGCCGACACTACTGTCCGCCTAGTGTGTGTGTGTGTGTTTGTTATGTATGTGTGCTTATGTGTGTTTGTAAGTATTTAAGCTGAAATATCTGCTGCTTTGACATTGTATTCGAAAAGACGTTGAAAATTTTAAGAGGCTTGTCGTCCATGACGCATGACCCGTCAGGTTTCCGGAGAAGAGCCTCTGCAACAAAGGGAGGAGGATTCTCAGAAGCCATTTCCGATGCCCTCAAAGGCGGTGTGTGAACCTGGGGAAGCCTGTCTGGACATTGACACTGTCCAAACTTCCCTCTGATGATATGGATTAAAAGAGCGCAGAGGGGAAATCATAATGATAAATTGGTCAATTCCTTCATCCATTTACTCTGAAGGAATCCGCCTGCTCACGTCGGGATGAACCCGTGGAAACCACAGGGAAAAACGCAATTCCCACCCAATCAAATCCTCATGTGTACCAACACATAATATGGGGGTAACGAGCGAGCTCACACTCCTTCTCTCACACACAGTCTCAATAATACAAGGGCCAAAGCCAACTCAAATCTTTTTGATTTACATGTGAACTAAAGGAGAAGCGGAGTAATGTGTGGCTGCTGGTGCAGTCGCTACCCTCTTCCAGACGACAATGTGTAGGAAAAAGTGGGCTCTCAGGAGCGGAACCGCATTGGACTCGGCTCTGGTCGGAGGCGTCAAGGATTTAATTTATCAGAGAAGGAAAAATTGGGGCCGTAAATGAAAATCAACATTCCATTATGGACGGAGTGGGCCGCAAAAAAGTAGCCGGAATGTGCCTTTAATTACCGATTAGTTCCGGTGGTGTGGAGGCCTTATAGATCCCTCGGGGAAATGTACCGTGTAAGACGGTAAAATTATGACCGTGTACGAATCCGCGCAGCAACAGCAGCAGTAGTAGTTAGTAGTGGGAGGAATGAGCGGATCCAACTCAAGTTACTTCCACAGCCAATGTACGCGGAAAATATGGGCAGAACGGGCGGAAGAAGCATATATGTACAGGTGTACATCCTCCATATAATTTCTGATCTGTTTGTGAAGCCGACGGATTGCCACCTGAACTACACATCCCACTTTCATCCTCCTCATCTTTGGAACAGACTCAATGTTTTCTACCTAGGCATGCACTTGTGGGATGCATACAGAGCATAAATAAGGAAAAAATCTCGGCTGCACACACACACTCACAGATTCCTCATCCTCCGCCATCTCCGCCTCATCATCATTTTGAACCTGAAATCTGTGTGAAACTCCTGCTTGCTCATCACCATCATCAACATCATCATCATCGTCATCTTCTTCGTCCTCGTACTCCTCAGATCTTGCTAGAAAATGTATATGTGCCCTCCTCACAACACTAAAGCTATGATCATATACCAAAGCGTTCCTCTCTCTGACTTAAACAACCACCCCGCCGGTATTTTATGGACGTAATCCTTCATAGAGCGTATATATATATACGCACGCACACACACTGCAGTGTGTGCAGCTCTGCTGCTCTTGAAAAACATGGTTATGTAGTGTCGAACAGAGGGGTGGAGGAGACCCTCTTGGACCTAACAAATGGTGAACATACACAAAAGTTATATGACTAAAAGGCGCTCACCAGCAACATCTCTCTTGTCTCGGTAGTGCGATAATCCTTCGCGAACACTCGGGTTATTTAGACAACGTCCATGGTTTTCCTCCACATTATCATGATGATCATGTGGAAGGGAAATTATGCATCAATTTTCACACCGGCAAGGAGCACGCAAACCAATTTTCCTCTGTGTATGAAAGCCTTGCGCGCACACACACACACACATAAAATAACGGCCGGAGAAGGACCAAGTGGGACGTCTGACGGCGGAGTGACTCACAGTCAGAGAGCAAGTCGGAGTGAAGTGAGTGGAGATTTTCAATTCTTTTTTACCGTCCCAACGCCCATTTCCACGAGTTTTGAACCCTTTAAATCTTATGTTCAAAAAATAATACGAAATTATATCCACTCCTGATGAGAATTTAAATTTTTCTCCGACTCTGAAGTGCTGTGGGACCAAGTGAATGAATGTACGCAGGCTCTTGGGATCCGGCTGTGTGGGGAGAGAGGCACACGGGGAATATTGTAAACAAAATCAGGTGGACTGTGTAATCTAGTTTGTCTTTAATCACTGCCATCCAGATTATCTAGTTATTAGAATCTGGTTGGAGCGCTCAACTGGTTCTTTCCCCTCTTTCTTTTTGCATCCGAACATCTAATCGTCCTGTAGCTGTAATCCTAATTCAAACGAGCAGGCAAGCAGACTAAGGGATATGATGGAAAGGGAAATGAGGCTCATGATACGTACCTTGTCTTTGAGTCGATTTCCTCCGTCCAATCTGCGCAAAGCAGCCGCGCAGTCATGAGCTCTTAATGGATAAAGTCACTAGGATCCAACTAAACCAGACTCACTTTTCCGCCATATCAAAAGTGTTTTACGTCAACTTCTTGTCAAACTAATCCACTTTACCGGCTAATAATCACTGTTCATCCCAAAATCCTTGTCGAGGTCAAGCAAAAAGCACTTTTCCCAACATACAACGTTTTTTAGTCAAACCTCTCTCCAATAATGCCTCATTCACTTTCAATCAATGTTTTACACAACCACAACTAGTTATGTACTTATTCAAGCAATCAATGTTTCGAGTTAACTCTTATTGCTGCCAAGTACCTATACACACTTGCATGGGATAAGTGTTTCGCGTTAAACGAATACTGTCAGATATCCGCGCACTTTTTTGAAGTCAAATCAATTTTTCGAGTCAACTCGTAGTGATGCTAAGTATCTTCACACTTGCATTAAATCAAATCCATGTTGAATCGTAATTCCTACGTCAAGTATCCGCAGTTTTGCATGAAATCAAATCGCTCTAAAATCTCACTTAATTGTCATGTCAAGTATCTAGGTAATAAAATCAATGTTTTACAATATTTTCCTCCGCCGTCGCCGACGCACTTTTCCACGCAATCAATGTTTTACTACTACCGCTATATTGCCTGGAACGGTGGCAAATAACGTCTGTCAGCCGGTGACAACAAAGGCATCCACCATAAACAGAGCCGTTTTAACAGCCATCCAACCGGAACGTGCTTGGCGCCAAATCCGTTTTGAAAAACACCACAATGATCATGATTTTTACTGAACACCACACCACATGACGGCACGCTACCGGGAAACCACTAGGGATACTTTAGTGTGACAAATATACGCTCTCAACGACACCAAATCCCCGGCGTCTCTTCCACCGAAAAAGCGTAATGGACGGTGTCAACAGTTATGACAGCAGTGTATTTAGCACTTGAGGTAAGCCTTTATTTCCCTTTTTTAGCACTTAATGTAATCCCAGTTGGTAAAAGTTACCACCTGCTCAGGCTGAGGTTGACAGGTCTAGCCGCACTGAATATGATTGCTCCCGCACTTCTTTATCAAGGGTAAACCGCATCTAACAAGATCGAAAGGTGGTGGTGGTGGTGGTAGTAGTGCTGGTGATGATGCTGATGGTTCTATGGTTGACGCTATGATGCCGCGATGATGATGATGATGACAAACCAATGTAGTATAGTAGGGAATTGTGGAAAAAAATACAACTGAAAATTTCCACACATTCACACACGTCGACAGTGAACACACATGAGGTCCTGTGTGCATGTGTTGGGACGAGAGAGAGGCGGCGAGAAGAGGTATATGCTGGTGACCACTAACACCCAAACTGTCTGTCTACTCGTTCAACGAAGACTGCTGACTCTGAAAGCAATTCCTTTGGTTACTCAAGAAGATGCCTTCCGGCTACTACTCGCCTCCTAACTCTTCTGCATGTCTTCCTCGCACACACAGTCTCATGGTTACCATCTTTTCGATCCTCCTTATTCATGCATCAAGTAGATCTAATGGCATATACGCCGGGGAGAATAGTTTTTTCCCCCCTGTGTCTCTTGTGCACGACGACGAAGGGCTTTTTAAACACGTAGGATAACATTAACACTGAACATATGTTCCGTCCTATTGTACACGCACACATGCACACATAGACGCACACATACACACACCGTCTGCTGTTCTTTCATGGTGCATGGATGACTCTGACGAGACTCACTGTAACTTTTAGAGACTGCATACACAACAATGAAGGAGGAAGAAGTGGAGGCAGTAAGGGGGGAAGTGGAGGCACAGGCAGTTGTTATCCCGTCTCTCGTCGAACGTTGCACCTCCAGAAACTTTTCAGATGGTGCTACATGCGTGCACTGCTCATCCTCTCTAGTGAGAGTACCTGCCAGATCTATATACCCATCCAGGTGAGCCCACCGCAATCTACCTTCCATCTCTCCTTTGGGTATCTTATAACTTTTGTCCACTTCCTCCTCCTACCCATCTGACCAACCACGGAACCAGACTGTTGGGAGTAGATCCATGGCGAGGCCCTCCAGGAAGGTTGTAGTAACATGCCTATGTGTGTAACTCTTTTCCAGAAAGTTATAATAGCTCCCAGGACTATCAATTACCACCACAAAGTGGAATCGGCTCGGAGAGCACGCACTTTGTATAGTTTCGTTTTGTAATACAATTATATGTACAGACGGTACGGCGGTCGCGTCACGGCCAGTTCCTATAGCTGCCGTTCCTTACATTTTCCAAGGGCCAGGGCAAGAGAGATATAAATTTCCCACCCTCCGTCCTTTTTTGAGACATAAAATTGTATTTTCAGAATCAACAACAATAGCCAGCCGAGGAGTTTTATGTTTAGCCTTCACTCCTGTGTACAAACATTATCCACAGCTCATATACATATGCTTCATCTTTATGGCGAGTTAGGAGGAATCCATGGAAATCTCACAAGGCTCTTCCCACCGCACCGACTTAAAATTGTAACCCAATGCATATGTGTACACAGTAAAGGGTTGAGAGCTGAGAAGAAGAATAAAGAATACCATTTGTTCACTCACAATTGACTCTTTAGTTATTGTTGGGAGTTGGGAAGACGAGAGGGTTGTCAATGATCTCCTATATGGTAGCCGCGTCATCAATTATGAGCCGTTTAAGTGCCGTGTGCTCTGTCGTCCATCACTTACTTTTTCACAATTTATGGCTCTGCTCCTCAATCCGGCATGCAGGAAGAATGAGAATGGAATGTGGAATGGACGCGGGTGCGTATTTAGTACGCACTGCACACCGTTGTCACCCGCAGCAATGCCTGTCCGAGTTACTACTATTTGGAGTATTTCCACCTCAAATTACTAAACAAGGTTGTCTTGGGAGGTGATGACTGGGGGTTTGTGGCGGATACCCGCCGGTGGCCTCGTGCAGGTAGTATTTAGTAAGCACCTAGTATTTTCATCCAAATTTTTCATAGATTAAACGCTTACGACCTAATGTTTCTGGTGCGCAATTGGTTGAGTGGTTCTGTGATGAGAAATACTAAACGGTACCATCGCGGAGTCAACCATTCCTATGGCGAGTTTCACATGAGAACTATTAGTTGGAGTCATACAATCCCCTAACCAGATCTTGTTTACGAGAATTACATGGAGGGACATATGTGTTGAAAGCGGAGCAGTATTTCATTGGAGTTTTTTCATGGAAAATATAGACTATGGTCAACTATCCTGTAAGTTAATATGCTGGTCGAGATGAGATGTTGGCGGATCTCTGCTGAGGGCCTCCCGAGACGCAGCATTTATCACCGACTTGTCAGGCCTCTTACTCAAATTAAATGGTTTCAATGCAAAGGTGTAATTACAACTGAAAAGTTCCCCTTTCTACAATATGCGTCAGGAACTGCATGGGGAACGGAGGTTATACCCTTTGGTTCTATAAAACTTAATTATTCTCTATCTCCCTCTCGATCCCCGACTCTCCTCATCCCTTTGAGATCCCATATTACTTGAGAGTGAGGCTCACAATGTTGGAGGTATACAGAGAGGAGAGGGAAAAGCAATGGGATTCAGCGGAGAGACAACACATGGTGAATCCTTTCCAATTCCGTAAACTCGTCTGCGGTCCACTCTCCTGATCGACTTGATAATTACTCTGGTTGAGTTATGGTTATTAGCAGTCACTGTAGCCTCCTTAATTGAATTCTTTACAGCTCCAACACTCGCCATTGTTCACCTTGTTAAAGCTCAAGGGAGTTCTTCCAGGTGATCCACCACCACCACTGCTGTAGTGAGTGGAACTTGTCATGTTGTAGGTTGCATTCCTCCATATAATACAAAATCACAGGGAGCAGATTGCGAAGAGCAAGAACATCTTTTGTTATTTGCACCACCATAGAGGACTGAGTGGCTCTCTGTGTAGCATGTTATATACTGTGCGCAAAATTTACTCTCAATGTCCACATGGTGCAGTCTTAGCGCCTAGTTTTTGTGGTGAGACGAAATTTGATTTCATATGACAAAAAAATTTTCTTTGTTGGTGGAGTTTAGAGTTGCTCCTGTACAAGAGACTTGTTTAATCCGGCACTTTTCCTCCACAAATCTATGTAAGTTTGTTACAATGTGGTCTTGTAAATTTAATCATTCAAGTCTTGGTAGATCCTTCCCATTGATATCTATCCCATTACCCGCCCGTCACGTCCAGTTTTGGAGGAAAACGCGTACAAGAGTATGAGGAAACAATGAGGATATACTGCGGGGAAAAGGTGTAAAATGTTTGGGATTTGATTGAATTTTAATTGAGTTTGGACCACGATAATATCTCAAATTACGAGGGCAAATTATTGCAATTCCTTTAGCTCTTATTGAGTGATTTTTGTTTAGGGAGCGTGTAGGGAAATGAATTCGACTTTGTGCGCGGACGTTGGTGCGGTGCGATTAGAAGTAATTGGTGGGGAGCGAACCTTGGGATTTTCTTCCATTTACCTGCTACATACTCTCTGGCATCCAACTTGCCGGGCTGACTACTGGGAGTACAGGGGGATTAGCCAATCATCACGACCGGTGATTCTGGCCGTGGGATGAAGAAAAAGAGGATTTTAGCAGGGAGTGAAGGCAAGGAGTTGAGAGGCAGTGCATAGTTTACGTAATAGAGAAATCATATCAGTCCCGGTAATCTTGTCATCTTATGCGTACAGAGACTGGTGTGTAACCTCTTGAGGGGATCAGATGTGCTCAGGATTTACCTCGATGCACATTGCTTGCTAACTATCCACCGGCAAGTTGATGATGCCTAATATCTTTCCTTCCAAAATCCTCAGATGATCAATTCTCCTCCATGCTACCTCTGGTGAAGTTTTCTGGTAGTAATTGCGAGCCTCTCGTAGTTCTTGCACAGCTTCAAAGTTATGAGGACCGTAAGGATGTGCAGAGTTTTGAGGAGACTCGTCAAAATGCGGAATTATATGAGCAACCAGTTGGACGAACATGGATATGAGATCGATTAAGACAAGGGGATTTATTGCTGGCTTACTTGGTAAATTGGAAGGATAATTCCATAGTCCAGGAGCCACTCTTCGTCAATGCTTCTCACTTAGCATGGCACATCATCAACGACAGTTTTACCAAAGTTGGAAAAATTATCTTTTTCTACTTTCAAGTTTTTCTATCATCATATTCATCAGACCACGTCTTCAGATTATATGTGCTTCATGTCAACTTTTGGGAGAAGAGCAATAATTGATGATGTCACTAGAGTGCATCAATTCTGCATTTTCACTCAAGTTTTTTTTGCTCAAGATGTTGTTTGTAACCGTTCTATGGACTTACTTGAGTGGTTCCTCTTGACACTTCTGAGAACACGGCTGAGCTCGGAATGTCGCAGAAAAGTTTCAAACTTTGAGCTGTATGCCGTTTTATGGAGATTTACCATGGATTTTCTCCCGCTCAATTCATTACAGTTGTGGGAAAATTTGAAATTTATGTTTGCATCTGATTTAGTAATTGACAAATACACTACAGTTGTGTTGTAAGCATACAAATTTGTCAGTTTTTTGAAGTTGAAGTTCATGGTTTACGGTTTAAAGCCACATTTAATTGCCAGTGGGACGTTAGTCCCTCTTCAAAACGTCCACTGTCACACCATCATCATTTAACTACCGGAACACTACTTGCTGGATCATCATGAGGTGATGCATTTTGCCTGTACGAACAGTAACCTACAGTATTCTAGCTAACAGTTCCCACACAAATGCGGTCAGATCACAAGAAGATGAATCTGCAAGTCTGATGAGGATGGCAGAAAACTCTTGAGTAAGTGAGTAGTTTTACCCTTTGTCTACAATGCTTTTGACATTATGTGTTCTTGTGGGGTCCGTTTATGGAGGGATTCCGCAGAGATGATTGGGGATGGACTGATGATTGCACCCTTTTCTGCAGAGTCGTGTGTTTACCGGTGGCTATAATGGGTGATTTACCTTCGGACGCCCATGAATACCCTCGGTCGATGCTGGAGGGGAGGACGACGGGCGAAAAGAAAATATTATAATCACAGGTCAGTGGGGCTTCTCTCGAGGGTGTGCGAAACTGAGAGTTTACGACGATATTTCCACACTTTTACACGCCGCATCTTAAATTATATAGTCCAAACGTAAGCAGAACACATGTGATTTGATTTATGGCTTTCTTAGCATATTGTGTTGATGCAGCCGGTCCGGTTGTTTGTTGCCATATCTTGCCTTACTTTCCCCTCTCATGTAAATAGTAGCTCATAAATATTGATCTCTAAACGAATTTCAAATGATACCAAACATTATTACTGACTCATTGCACGTACTTTTTGCTTAAGTTTAGCCCCAAGCGATTTTGCTACACGGTTTCGTATTTAACAGAGCACTCACCATCGAGAGACACTGACAGTTACGATCCGGGGAAGGATTTGATTTGGTAGTCAGCGTCATAGCACAGCAGTTCACAACATCAACTTAGCCCGTCAAATTGCATTCAGAAACGCTTCCGGTGAGACGAATTTTAGCGTCAATATCTTCCGTGTCATTAAAACTATATGCATACTTGTCAAAAATTGGGAACGGTAATGGAAGTTTTATGATTTAGCGGGACCGAATCATGCACGACGGTGTGGAGCTGTCAAAACTAACGGGTGCAATCCCTTGAAACTTAAGTAGCTAGCTAGTTGGAAGTGTAATAAAACTATACGGCTGGTTACAACCAACAGGAGTTCTCAAAAATGCTATTTACCAAAAAATTTGTCGCACCAACCACCTGGGGCCACCTGCGAATCGCCGCATGATTGGCCAAACTTTCAAACCGTTAGCAACAACGTCGCAACTACCAATAGCAAACTTATGTTACCAGCTGGCTACTGTAAATCAATCTGCTAGAGATGGCATGTTAGCATACAGCGTTTGAAAAGATAATCACTACTGCTTGTGCTAACATAATTTCCCCTGAATCCAAACTAAAGGTGTGTGTGTGTGCGCGCGCGTTATTCGAGGTAAAATTTCATTCAAACCCGCAGCTGTTCCGATCATGTCAAGTCTTAATGGAACAGGATGGTACACCGCCTACGTGTCGCAGAATGAACTTGTCCTCAAAGGTAGGCCCTGTGATGAACGTAATGCTCGCAGAGGCTTTCCTCCTAATAATAAAAGTGAGAATTGAATTGCACTAGGTCTTGGGCGATGACGTCATGATGAAGCGACATAGAGCCGACACAAAGGAGAGGAAGTGATGGCTCAATGACTTCCTTTTTATATAATTTATTTTCAAAGGTAGCATTTTACTCTACAGAATTTAATACAATCCAGCTGATGGATGCGGTCTGCAGCTGTCGTCTTGAGCGCCATATCCACTCAATCTTCTCATTAACTGCTGCCTCACCCCCCCCCGTCTTTGTGTTTACCCAGTGTCAACCCCAACAAACACCACCCTTGGCTTGTTGAGAAAGTACAAGAAAATAGTGGATCCACTAATGATTTCATTAGGGAATTCCACGGTATTGCAGAGCAGAAATTAAATGGTACAACAACAAACGGTCCCTCCGAGCTCTCCAAATGGGTAACCACCAGCACAGATAGTCCCACGCAATCCTTGTCACTTCTGATGTTTTTCTGGTAAAGTCAACTCATTTCCGAAATTGGTCAAGAACTCTAGGTCAAAGCACTTTTATTTACGCGGCTGGTAGAAGGTTTTAATAGTAACTTTAGAATGGTGGAAGCCTACACGGTGGACATGCATATTAATATTATTCACAGAATTAATTTATATGACTTTATGTTGATTGGAAATCTACTTATATGAGAAAGTACAATATATTTATTGAATTTCCCCACGTTCCCCACCTTCGCAGGTCCTGTCACTTGTTACGAAGGAAAAGTTATGTAAACTATAAAAGTCGCCTGAGAAATTCCCAAATTCTCAAATTCCAACTTTATTACTGTTACTCAGAAACTGGATATAATAATATTATCCCAACATTTGACCATAATACGTGCTCCAATCAACTGTGTGCTGTGGCAAGTGGAAGTGGGATTCCAAGTGGAAAACTCTACCAGCAGCCTCTCTGGAATGAACGCAGCGGAGACAGCGGAGGAAGCCGGAGTATACTATATAGTATACAAGTAATGAAAATGAAAAGTTGCTCCTTCCCAGATAAATCCTTCGTTGGCGGTGGCTTCTCCTCAGATGCAAGCGTCTGCTTCCTCACGACTCGCATTCTGTACTGTACATCATCCTCATCATCATGAGGAAAAAGTAACGTATAGAGAAGCTCCCTCCCTGAATGTGTATAAGCCTTTTGTCAGTCACAATGAAGATTTAAGTCGGAAGTTTTTCATCTTTCCCCCATCCTCCTCCCCAGAACCTCTTAGGCCCTCTACAGATAATCTCACTCTCGCATTCCAAGGAATCGGCCCGACTAAAATCCATACAAATTGTTTACAAATTGCTACAAGTTGTAAGGCTTCATCCCACGGCACTCGGCGCGGAATCTTTACGAGTTTTTAATGGGGAAAAATTGGTGAGGAACCTTATTAAAATGATACGGAGGATGAGATGGGGCTATTAGGAGGAGTTGGTTGCCTCTGTAGTGCATACAGCGTACAGGCTGAGCTCAAGCTGACTCAAGAGTCCTTTGTTTTACCAGAGCACGGAAAATCCATTGATCGTCCGTCAAACCATGGAATAATAATCATGAGTCAGGGAGCATGGATGCGCGGATTATTGTTGTGTAAACAGAGCCGCGCGTGAGGTTGACCATCAGTGTGTGGTTGTGTGAGCCTGTGTTTTCATGCGAGTGCCCGAGTGGAGCCTGGCCACATAAATGAGAGCCTGGAGCTGATTGAGTCTGGGATGAATGTCATGATTTATGTCGCGAGATTCCACCGCATTGTACTGTGTAGTACCGTCCCGTCCACCAGAGCACAATGAAAGGTCCTTGACGACAGAGTATAATACCCGCTGAAGAAGCTATTTGGCCGGGGCTCGTTAAGTGCAAAGCAGTTGGCAATTACAGGGAGAATGTGATGTTTATATTCCGTAGTTAAGAGGCCACCCACCCTCGAGCTCGAGAGCTCATGGAAGAATCACACGCAATATGGGCCGTTGAACATTCAACCACCTTCTCAGAATACTCTCTCTCTCTCTCCACGACCTTTTCAAATATTTGCAAACAGCGGATGAGAAGGAGTGTATTAGTAGTAGTAGATGTAAAAAGTCATCTTCAAATGTTAATCATGATATATTGGAGCGGATCTAAAGCTAGTGAGTCACACAGTATTATCAAGCAATCAAGCGTCATCCTTATAGACGGCACAGACACACATACACATCGCCAGTGGTAACTTGGAATTTCTGTCACCTGGAGGCAATGTAAATATAACGAAAAAACTTTGAGCTCACAGCTCAAACATGCCCAGTCCACTTGCTCGTATGCCCTTGTACCTTAGTTAGATATGTTTACACATGGATTTTTTCCATTCATTTTTGCTTTCATTTTATCATGAGGGAAGCCTGAAGCGGGCCACTTATCTGTAAAGAATAGAGTGCAAGGTACAGAGAGATTAGAGCATAGACGCACATACACACAGAGTCCGTTTTCTCCAAAGTTTCTTTTCCTATAGTTTTTATGTTAATCAAACACACTGCTCTCCTCCATCATCATGATTACCAATATTTTTCTTTCCGTAATAATAATCCATCGCGTTGGCCCCATTGGCATTCCGGGTTTTCCACCCCCTTCTCCGCCACAACTAATGCATAGTTCAACTTCCACAATACAAAATAATACAGCACTTGTTACGGCCAGAAACTTGAGCCAGCCACCAAAATGCTTGCGATGAAAGGGCCTCAGGGGTAATAAGGTGTTACTCTGACCTCCTCCCTATGGTACATTACAATAGCAACCAATTTATCAGCTCCAAGGAATTTTGTGGAAGTACAAGAATTTTACAAAGAGGATGCAATACAGGATCAGATTTTACATTTTACAAAAACTACTATTATAGTGAGATAATATTCAATCTCTCTGTGATCCCTCGTGACTTCGCGAGTTTGACGGTACCGGATTTTAGACCTGAACTTTTGGTGGCGCAAAGCTACTAGGTATTCGGTTCCGCTGTTGAGTCACGTATAGCCTCAATTTGCTCCGTGAACTGATTCAGTCTTTTCTGAAACTTTTCCCAGTAAATAGCCACGTCCCGCTCCGTCAAGAAAAACTTTTCACAGGGTTGACCATTCTGGTAGGCCACCACGACGAGGCCCTCCCGTATCTGCAACATGTAGACAGTCCTTTTAACATACCCAACTTCAACAAAAATGTTATCAAACTCAACAAAATGCCGACGTGTATGGACTGTGCTTGCAAACAAAATTCAAAAAACTATACTAGTCCGAAAATTTCAAATACTTTAGACTAAAATCTTCAGATTTCAAACCCACTCACTTCCATCGGGTAATCTGGACTTTCATTCACAGCGGAAATGTACGCCGCCACTTGAAGGGGAGCATCATAGGTCATCGTTACCACCGGTTTAGGCTTCTCCGAAGTTTTCCAGTCAATCAACACGAGGCATTGCCTGCATCCAAAAAATTGTATCTCATCATTAAATCGCAATGGGGCAAGCACACCCTGAACCAATAGTCGCACACATTCCTCCGGCACGGTCCAGTAGCATGTAATCACACAGTATTTGACTTGACACTATATGTACGCCTTCGCCGTATCTAAATGCACGCATATACATGAGGGAGTACAACCCTGCTCGTTACCCCATTATGTCCCCATTATTCTTTGCTCATTTCATTACCGGACAGCAGCTCAAGCTGGCGACTCCCTCTGTCAACACAGCACAATGAAGTAATAATGGTGGAAACAGGAGCCTCCCCACAAGGACTGTGAAAAGCTCGGTCTGTCGTCGGATTCCATTCAGCTCGGAGGCATCATAAAAGCCTATTATTTTCCCGCATTCACCCAACAAATAATAAAAACATCAGCAGACAGACAGTCAGAGAGATAGAGAAGGAGACAACACACCTGCAGAGGGAATTAGGATCTTCCTAAATTAGCACCTACGCAACAGACCGGTCCTCCCTCCTCCCTCAAACGTTCCTACGATAGTAGAGTTACCAAGACAGCTGTGCAAGTTGGACGTAAGACGCAACTGTTATAAAAACACACACACACACACACACATACATCGAGTGTGGAAAATCCTCGGCGACCACTGAAAAAATTTGTCATTCCAAGGAAAAATGACTCCCCCTTGACGTGAAAAAAACTAACTATCAGAATCAGTGTGAAAGCGGGCCAAAAGAGCCCGGAAGGAGGGGATTTTGCGGGCAGCGTAAGGCGCAAAATAACAATATATAAGACGATGAAAAACTTTTAGGACATGGCGAGCATATGGACACGAAATCACCCGTGCGAATCGGATGCGAGTCGGAGGCTCGACATGGTGGACATGTGTTTTCTGCGTGCGTGCACTGGGATGCAGGATGAATGATATGCTTTCCGTCTAATTATTTCCCTTCAAAAAAAATTACATAATCACACAACATTCGTACATTACTCGCAAGCAACCGCATTTGAGCACTAGTCCTTCAGCCACCAGCCGTTCCCTCATCACTCCTCCACATATACCTTATGTACGCAGATTAGTCATTGAGGGAAACTGATAGAAGAGAAATTGCATCTGGGCATGATTTACATGCACTAGACATTACCGTGGAAACTTTACAGGTATCAGTGCCATACTCGGCGAACTACTGTGCCGGCAAAAAATTAATTAGACCTCTAAACCGAGAAGTAATGAATAGCGTGTGTACAACACCTACTTGAACTGGGCGACACAGTCAACGACGCCGCAATAGTTGAGGCGAGGATGTATGACGTGACTTTCGAGAACCCGCACATTGCTCAGCTCGAAAAGGACGCTTCTCAGACTCCGCCAATGACCCCGGATGGGCTGTGCGATACGGAGCTCATCTTCCGGTCTGCCCCTCAGGATCTCCTCAATGTTCTCGTGCAACTCACGCCCGTTGCTCAGGATACCTGGGAATATAAGCAACATAGACAAGATGATGAGAGAATGAATAGAATGGAAATGTCATTTTTCAAGCGAAAACCAGTGGCGTGCCAAACATCTGCGGCATTTGATTTTATAAACGCAACTCCCGTTCATATATATGTAGCAGCCCAGTTGGAATGAAACAATTAAGCCTGAGCAAATTTAATCCAAATGAATAATCTTATTTCCCGCGTAAAATAATTTCAAAACAAAATGGAAAGATAAAATATTAGAATATTTCCGCATGGGATATTTTAAACCGTACATTTTACTCTGTTCTCATTATCAAAAAATTAAATCCGCGGAAAATCCTTCCCGCAGTCATTGCAATAGAATCCCCCAATACGGGATCCAACTTGTAACCTAAGGTTTAGATGGACAAGGATTCACCAAAAGTGTGTGTTATCCATCTCTCTCCGCCTCCTCACTTTCTAATTACCAACCATTATGTCAGCCATAGTACATGGACGGAGCGGTAGTGTCATTGGAAAAAGCACTTCAATAATCGCTCTAGCCTTAAGGCACCATGTATTGCAGCAATATGTATATAGTATAGTTTCAATATGACCACAAGTATGAAGCAACAGGCCTTTTCTTCTCCCTTCTTTTTATTCCAAAGGATTGACAAGCACAGATGAATGCACTCAATATCTGTCCACAGCACTGTGGCATCCATCTGTCTCCCTTGGAATCTACTGTCCATTCAAATATCAAAACAAGTAAAGTGAACAGCCACACGTGAACATAATTCTAGTAATAGAAAGGGCTAACTAACGCCTTCAGTGCTCCCCCACCCCAGGGTAGTTAAATAGTCAACTAGGAGTGACCACCACACGATACATCACATATAAAGTGCAACATGGACGACACCATATAAGCCCTAATCATCAGGCAGGCTCTATGGGGATGGAAAACCAAACGGATGGTTCAACAAGCGAAACAACACAATGCCTGTACGGAAATTGAGTCAAACTCAGAGCAGCGAGTGGCTCAATTAAGTCCCACAGCAATTACAGCGCATTAATTTATAATAATACCATCCTTGAGAGTTGATTTGACACCTAGAAAAACTGTGCAAGTATCATGGGTAAAAAAAATGTACAATTTTCAAAAAAAAATTCCATGTGTTATAGCAACAACACTGGGTAAATTACACAAGTTTGTAGTACATTTATGTTTCACGGTGAAGTCTCTGGAAACTATTTGAACTGGACGTACAGTCATAGAGGTACGTTAAAGAGCCTGCAGTCTGTAAAGGGCATGTGCATTTAGGACCATTAGAGGTAATTAGAAAGTCCAGTTAACATGAAGTTGCTACGGCGCAGAAGATGTTGGAGGGAAAGAAGATTTTCATGCTCAGGCCTTATCGTCACCCCTCAATACGTTTCTTCCATGACTGATTTCCCGTCCGCGAGATGCTGCGTTAGTGGAATTATTACGTTAGCCAAATTAGGATATGTGATTGATTGTGGCAATCCAAAGAAGAGCGGAAAATCTGTGGGACTTGGAGCTCAGGCGCGTATGTTTTGTTGGTTTGCACACAGCACTAATGCCGGTACTTACCACTGCATTTCCCCTAATGGAATAATGTGTTGTTATTAGCAATGATGGCAGTGAGTATGAAAGGAACTCGTCAGTGGTTGAAACTGTTTTTGGGTACCTGGTGGTACCTCCGAGCCTTTGGCCACCTCCTTCCAACATAGCGTTGAGCTGCAGAGGCGAAGACAGATCCTATACAAAGAGTATGCATATACATTCTGTGATCTTGTTCAATCACCGTTCGCTGTTTCTGATAATAAGCAGGCGGGAGTCGGATCTGGTAATAATTTGCATTGTGTGCTCCATAAAAACGCTGCGTCTCATCACAACAACAGTCATGGTTCGCATGGGAAATCAATAGGTTGACTAACTTTAGCAGCACCTAGTCTCGTCTAATTAGGGTTCAATGATTAGACAGAACATAGTAACAATAACTATGTAGTACATCATGTTATTGCCTGTCACCATTGACAGTCATACCGCCGGTTCGTTCCTAATACTTTTTTTTCAGTTCGGTTTGCACTGAACTGACACACTGATTCCTGCGGACTGGGAGGCGTGGTGGACCACGGTAGAAGTGAGCTTCCATTTGAAAGTATGGGAAAGTTATGAGTGGTGAAATTATTCATACTTTGCTTGTACAGGTCAAAGCCCTCATCACCGAGTTCGGCTCTCTTCTGCGCCTCCCATCGCTCCAGTGCTGCTCTCTGCTCCGACGGCATCGTATCTCCCAGGATCCTGGTCACACTGGGATAGCGAACGGCTGTGGGTTTGTACGGGTTGGAGATGGGTTTCGGAGCTGAGGGATCCAGATGAGACCCAGCACCTTTCCTCTCACTTGCCAAGCGGGAGTAGGATGGGAACGCCTTGACGGTTTTAACCGTCATCTTCTTGATCCGTTCCGGTTGGCTCCGGCGAACGAAGTCCACCTCGGAGTCTAGAGCTTCCCAAGCTTCTATTTTTTTCAGGCGAGGAGAAGTATGGATGCCGATACCGATGCCGGGGCCGAGTGAGTCGATGTGGTCGTCAGTTGGAAGGCCCATTTTCTCATTTTCTTTTTTCTCCCGCCTCTCCCGGGATCTCTTCTCCTGAGCCGTTTCCAGAAGATCACCGAATAGGAGGTTGTTCTCCGCATGGACAAGTCTGTTGCGTGGCCAGTCGGGCTTCTTCACTACAATTTTCTTTCTGGGCGGTTTCTTTGAACAAAAGTGACGCCGCTGGCTGCTGAGTGTGTGTTTGAGCAGACGGTTCAGCGTCTCAGCACGGGTGACAAAAGTGATCATCATGAGCGCCATCCGAGGGAGGTTCATAAAGGTTCTAAATATAAAAAGAGGTACAGAGGAAATCCAATATTAGTTTGTGTTCCGATTAAGAGATACTGACGCTGAGTTAAATATGATGGTAAATGGTAATATGTAATATGGCGATATATGTCATGTGATGACGAGATCCTATTGCCAAAAAGCTTAAAATGAAACCATTATGCAAGCTTTAAGATTTTCTGCAACTTCAATGATTAATGATGCGCACGGAAAACATCCGTTTTTTTACAACAAAATGACTTCTACGGTCAAATGCTTTATTTCATTGGAAAAAATCATAATAATCCTAATGCACATGTGTCTATGACACTTTTCGCTTCTGTTTCCCAGTCAGATTTTTAACTTTCTTCTTCAACTTCTCCACGTCCACATCCGCACTACCGCTATTCTTCTTGGCCGTGGTCGTCGACGGTGCCTCCTGCACAGGTGCCTGCGGAGGTTCAAATGCCGCTTTCCGCTTCTCCTCCCGTAACTTGGCGGCTTCCATCTGCTTCTCACGTTTCTGTTGCCACTTTTTAGCCTTTTTCTCAGGCTCCCTGAGAAAATACTCTCCGGTAGCCAGCTGCTGGTCAACCTGTCAAGGCAATTACAAGATATAAGTGACCACAGGAAATCAGGAACAACTCACTGAGAGGTCAACTACTCAGCGCCTCGTCTTGATAATGAACGAGAAAAATTATTGGGTGCCACCAAGCGACGGACGGTGACATAGTGAGTCAATAATGTGGACTAATTAGGAACCGCAAATTCAGGCCAGCACAATGATAAACCGCAAAGGATTTATGGCCAGCTCATACACAGTATTATTAACTACAGTTACAACAGCACCAGTTTCATGCATTAGATACTCAGCCAGCCACCTCTCATAAATGTCCCTGATCTGATTACCTTCCCAAATAGTTCAGTTCCTATGGGATAAATCTCAAATGATTTCTCCACTTGATCATGTCAAATGTTATCAATTTAAGGATTCGATGAGCCGATCACAAGAAATCGACGTACAATCCAGGAAACTAACAACAATACCTTGCTCTCAGGTTGCGGTGGAGGGAACGGAGTGTACGGCTTCTTGACCTTCTTCTTCTTCGGTTCTTTTCGCTTGCTCAACGTCTTGCTCTTGAATTTCGGTAAAAATCTCTCCCAGTTTTCATTCTTCAGTTTTGGGTCCTGCCAATAATAAAAGCCAGAAGCATTAGTTTGAAAAAATTAATGTCATAATGTCACAAGTTTAGCAATACTTGCTATTTCGAGAAGTAACTCTCCTCAAAAACGCATGCTTATATATGAGCTTAGGCTAATACAGAATGTACGCCCGAACCTTCAAAAGCTCTCGTTTGATCATGAGAGCCTTGATGTGATAGATGGGATGGATGTTCTTCATTGTGTCCTCCACCACGCGGCGCACCTGGAAAGATTGAGGCAAGAGGAATGCACTGTAAAAAATTATAACAATGAACCACCTCACAGACGAAAATACTACACATTAAGGCAGTTCCATAAAGGGCCCAACGAGGGAATCCTTGTCCCTTTAAACGAAGAGGCGGACAAAAAATGAGCTCAGCATGGCCAATAATTTTAACACCTTGGGACGATGTATACATGAACAAAGGGTAAGGTGTTCCCTCTAGCGCACATATCCATTTAATTGCCGCCGGGCCGAGCCCCCTCTGAGAACTTACTTGTTGCAGACCTTTGTAGGGTCCAACCGCCGCCACCGTGTTTCCCTGGACCAAAACGTAGCAATTAGTCAGCAATTCGATGGCCTTCAGAGTTGCTCCGTTTGGTCCGATGATTCTCTGCCTCCTCCGGACAAACCTATCGCGGTTCCGTACCAAAGACCCAATCTTTATTATGTCCGACCCGAACTCGTCCTGAAAAAAATGAATAGTTTTTTGTGGCTCTTCCAAATTATTATTTTTGTCTGTGCGGCTTGTTTTGAAGCACAATTATTGACGAGGACATATGATTAAAACACCTTCGATTCCTTGAGCCGCCTTCCAATTAAAACGCGGAGGAACAACTATACAGAAACAAACAGGAAAGGGCTTGGGGGATCCCCCAAATAGATGCTTATAGTTACCTGGAGGACTTTAACGGCCTGCTCATACGGCACGGACCGGGCGAGGAGCTTTATCATGTCGCGAGCCTTGATGATGATGAAAGGATCCCAAGTCTGTCGAGTCGTTCGTACCGACATACTTCCTTCCATGGCATCTAGCTCAGCCTTGACTCCGTACTCTATTGTATTGGGTTAAAATAGACGATGCATGTATTAGCAAGACGAGCTTAATCAATTTTAACAAATTCTTACCGGTGAGTGATTTCTGTACCAGTGGCCATGCCTCCCGCAAATATTTTTCGCGGTACTTGGGGAAAAGTGTTGCGAAGGAACTCTCTTCAACTAAGCCATGCGGGTTATCTTCCTTCTTAAACTCGGGCACCTTCATGGCCCAGGCATTGTCGACAGGCTCATTTTTCTTCGTCTTCTCATCTTCACTATCCGACATGGTGTCTGTGCGTTCACAAGTTTGGGTAAGTTTCAAAAACCTGGAGTGAATTATTGTCGCTTTATCAAAACCGACTTACCGGGTTTTTTTATCCAAACTCTAAACAATATATTTGGATGAAATCACTTTTAATTTGAACTGGAGGAAATAAAGTTCAACACATGTTAGCTTTAAGTTTATTGAAAATTTTTGCTAAATCGAATCAAGGCCCAGTCACCAGCCCACACAATACTGAAATTCAAACAACTGACTTGGTGAGTCAACCTCGTACAAATCGGTGACTATATAAAAGCACAAATAAGAAGTTGTACAAATTACAGAGGAGTAGATGTGAATAATTCTCCTGACTATGTCACAGGACTGCTTAGCCAGGAAATATAGCCTAATCGGGCAATGGAACCCCCCACAGTAGTAGCATTTTGGATAAGTCAAATTTAGGGATTTTTAATGTCGTTCGGTGGATACCTAAATCAGTGCGTCGACTTGTACATTGCATGTAATGCCATGGCGGATGCTCTTTAACAAAACTGGATCACTTTTCCCACCACAAAGATTTGGACCCTGAACGATTAGCTAGGAATATTTGGTAGGTGATAACTGTCACGCTGAAGTGGAGAATGTATGAAGTACTGATCCCAGGAGCTCCTTTGGAAATGAAAAGTCCTGATCGCATCAGGATTATTCTTTTTATCCAATCAATCGTAAAGTAAGCTACTGATTACTAAAAGGTTTCCATTATTTGTTTGCACAAAAAAATGGAACATATATTCAATCGAGTTTGTGGAAAACATCACTGAAACTACAGCTGATGTAGAGTGAGTTGCTTTCAAGCAAACAAAAGCATTCCAGAGCAGAATTTATCATGTGTACACTTCCAAGCCAAATTTAGTAGGGTGGATAGTCTATTTCGACCAGGAAAAAATACGGACGATGTACAGGGAACGGTAAAACCAGCACACTGGGACAATTAAATCTCAGGGGCAAATCTGGCCATGGGGCATACTAGAAAACTAGGTTTTCAGAGGTTGAAGCAAAAATGATATCTCAGGATCTTCTCAACAAGTCAACAGATTTGATTCCCGCAAGAATTTTAAAGTTTCTATACATCTCGTCTTTAACGAAAAAGATAAATATGAAGATTTGAACATTACAATTGTATTCGTAAACGTTTACCCAAGAGTTGTTTTCCTAAATAAATGTTCGCATCCTCCTAAATGTGCGCATAAGGGAACATCTGGCGAAATTCAATACAACTTCCAACATCCCTGAAAGTCTCAATTTTGGGGTAACCCTCCCTCATCATGCCAATGAATTAAAACCCACTGATATGAGCATTTTATGCATATCAACTCCTGTATCATTAAATGTGTGTCGTCGGGACGTCCTACACGGTGGTGATGTGATGAAGACAACATGATAATTGTAGCTGTGGAGTCGATTTTTGAACCATGTATGAAAAGATTAGGCTGATGATTATGACTGAAAATTTATAATACTAGTTTATTTCAACAATTGATCCGAATTTTCAAATAAATCTAATCTTTGTAAACAAAAGAAAGTTTTACCTGATGCTGCTTTGCTTTCACTTGCTGCTCGAACTTCACTACACCAACGCAAGTATACAACAATGGGCTACAAACTGAAACTGGCTCTCCGGCAGAAGCCTCACGTGATCAACTCAGATATTTCACTGTTGACCGAAACTATAAATTAATTATCATGGTTTGTTTTCGAAAAAATAGAACCTGCAGACCAAATCCTCTCACTGTACTGCAACATCTACCACACCATGTGCCGTTTGGAACTGATTTGAAATGAAATCCCGCAAGTTCCTTGAGTTCATTTACCAATCACCTGCTTTTAAAACTCTCTGGTACAATATGGCGCGAAAATTAAAACAGAAACTCTATGTCCGTATTTGAGTTCAGACGTGGGCAGAATCGGCAGTTCACAGTGCAGTACTGTACTATCACTTGCACTATTGCTGATAGTACTAGTTCAAAGTACAAGTTCAAACAAATAAAGCATGAACTATTTCCAAATAGTGCTAGTGCACTTAAAATACATAGTACGACCCAGTGCTATGAGTAGTTTAGGTGAATTTTCCCAGTAGTGCTGAACTTTTTTGCACTGTAATTCAAATTTTAACCTGTTTCCGCCGGCGGGAACAGATTATTTTCAAATTTTCGCTAGTTCATAGTGCTAGTTCATACAGCTGTAGTGCATAGTTCTAGTTCAAGAACATAAGAACTTGCGCTATTCGGAGTAGTACAAGTTCATGGGTTTGCACTTCCAATAGTACAGTGCAAGTGCTAGTGCAATCGAAATGCCCACCTCTGTTTGAGTTAGAGTAAAAGAAAGAGTACTTAAGTTTTCTGCAAGGGTTGTTTCACAGCAAAATCTGGTAATTGGAGTGGTATTTAGTATTAAGCGGGTAAGTTTTTCAGGCGATAATTTACTAAAAATTCTACAGGTACACTCAGTCGATTTGGATAAAGTTTTTGATTGTTAGGCCAACCTTAACCGCCAGCTTAATTTAGTAATGCTGAAATGAATGTTGGTGGCCTGTGCTGCAGCTTTATTATGAGTAGAGCTATACAGCAATTACGAAATGATGATGTACGCAACAGCCACACATAAAGAAAGTTTAAGTATCGTTAAAGTATACTTATTCCTAGAGCAACAATAATGGGACACCGTATTCTTAAGTGAACCCGCCGCCTCATGCCCACCCCTACTAGGGGTACCTATAATTTCGAGTACGTAGCCATCCTCAAGCCGGTTCCAGTATAATAATTAGCAACAATAACTGTTTGTATAGAATTCACTTCGCAATTCGCAATCCCAGATGCTCATGTCCACTTATGAATTATGCATTCATCCAGTTTACAACACTCGTGGCGTTTCCCCTTCTACCGAACCCCACCCGAAGGATCGAACTTTCTCATTGCTAGTGTACATCCATTCCAGTAATTAATGTCCCTGACATTCCATTCAAGGTGTCCCATTCATTTGCCATTTCCCAGTAGCTTACCCTGCGTATGAGTCTGAAAATCAATATACGGCCCTGTTTATTGTATCTGGGATGGGACATCCCTTTAATAAGCAATACACTGTCACGGATATTCTCCTTAAATTTTAGAAAATGCTTCGGTCTCACATAATACCTGGTAGTTGTGCTGTTGCCTGTTGCAGCAAATGGACAAATAACTCCGTAATTTTACTTCACAGGACTACGGTTAAGGACCATGACCATATCGTGATCACGGGGACGATACCGGGGACCTCTGTTGGAAGCACTCTCTGGTGTCTGTGGAAATGAACGAAAAGGTGTAGTTTAGGAATACTATATATAAATACAAGTTTAGATAATAAGGGTTTAGTCGTTCGTAATTCAAAATCAAATATAAATTAGTAAAAATAAATTAATTAATTAAAAATCAAAGGCGCTAGGTTTGAGGGCCTTTGATGTGATTTATGCCCAGAATTTCATAATATAGCATTGTTTTTTAAAATTTGGATATGAGCAAGTCACGCACACATGTGACACATTTTATTTTTCTATGCGTGTTTTTCCAGTTTATGAAATAAGTTGGCGTGAAAGTTTGTGTATCTTTAAAAATCGGGTGATGGTCTCAGTTCTCTATCCTCTTGAAATTAGTATCAATTCTGCTCTACTCCGTAGTGTATACTTTGTGTTACTTACCATTATAAAATATTTTTCTCGTTGTAGGAGTCTCCCAATGTGAAGTTAAGCAAATCTTTGAGTTGGCTTTTACGTCATGGAGCGCCCAAGTCAAACATAAAAATTCATGCAGGAGGATACGTGAACCTCTCGGATATTTTGACGCTTCCGAAGTTTAAGTCCTACACAGTTACTGAAGTCAAAAAGGTTGTCGAGGACAATGATAAGCAGCGATTTACTCTTTGTGAAGGAGTAGATGGCCAGCTAATGATAAGGGCGAACCAAGGTCATTCTTTTCCAGTAAGTTCAGTACGTTTTTTATTTAACCGATGTTAAGGCCCTGAACGTATCCTTAGTTCAATCTATAATGGTTTGGGTTTAGGTGAATGATTCGGAATTGCTGGAACCAATTATCAAACCCGATGACTGTCCATTAGCAGTTCATGGAACTTTTCGTCGAAATATGGAAAGTATTCGTCGGATAGGCCTCAGCCGAATGAATCGAAATCATATTCACTTTGCCCCCGGAGAACCTGGTGCTGAAGGTGTGATTAGTGGAATGCGGCAATCTGCTGAAGTGTACATCTATGCTGACATTGCCAAAGCAATGCAAGGTAAGGAAGCATTATTAAGAATGACGTTGACCATGCATGCGTTTGAAATTTTCCAATATAAGACGGGGCATATCCGTTTTCTCTCAGATGGAATCAAGTTTTATCGATCCAACAACAATGTTATACTGACATCTGGAAATAACGACGGAATTTTGGAGCCCAAGTATTTTGCAAGAATCATTGAACGGACGAATCGATAGTAGAGAGGAAAACATTCGCTGGATTTCTTTATTAACCATATTTTCTGGTCATTCAACGATACCACTTAATGGCTATTGTCAATTTGCAATAATCAATTAAGACGTGCAATGTGTATTATTAAAGTGCAAAACTAATACCGCGGCTTTATCTTGCTAAAATCCAGTTTGTGATTTGATGTCATGAAGCTACAGTGTTTGTCCGTGGGACGATATGTACCACTTGTTCCACCACAGTGGTTTAAAATTAAGACTGTGATTGGTCTTTTTATCAATTGGCTGCTCGGTAAATTCGAGCAAATGTGAAAATGACTTAATTATCCAAGTATAGGCGATCGGCCGCAAACTGGCTCCACTCAGCGCTTGCAGTGCTGCAAACACTTCGAAAACACAACAGCGAAAAAACTTTGCATTTGTACCTTAAATCTTACCATTTTGGGAGATGACTCGTGGAAAGGCGGAAAATTATTTCAAAAATCACAATTTATTATAATACATTAGAATTTTCAGTGAGGTGGGGTACAGGAGGGGGGTGATTGTGAAATCAGTTTCGTGTAGCATACCATAATTTTACATGCGTGGGAAGTGAAGCAATTTGCATAATTGTTGAAGTAATTTTAAACTATTATTATATATTATAATCTGATAAACTAATAAAAGCATGTTTGAGATGTCAACTTCCGCCCCCGGCCGTTGCATTCACAGTAAAATGAACTTCAGCTTTCAGTAGACTGCTAAAATATGCCTGAAGACGGAAAACGAACTGTTTTCACGAGGTAACTTCCTTACGCGTCCAGACTTCCCACTGTCTCAAAGTCTTGGTGCATACAGCCTTTGCTGAAAATGCGGTTAGAAATGATAAGGAAGAATTATAGAGGAATTCAGCACATTGAACACAGGTGTGCATTCAGATGGCCTATTTGTTGCAAGTATTTCGAAGCTTCTGAAGATTGTTAATTTTGCAAACAGTGTTGTTTACTTCGTCGACTAGCCTCATTAGTTGCATGATCCAGATATATTATTAATTTTGGTCGAAAACATTTTTGAGGAATATAGTAGGATATGTAATGACTCTTTCCCTAAAATCTAATTTCTAGCCTTTGCCTTCAAATTTCTATTCATGGTGAGCAGGTAAAAATGAGGTAAATTCTAAGGGCTACGATACCAATAATGGTTAGTTTTAGTGCTGCTGCAGGATTCAACACTTCCTTCCTCATTTTCGAGTATATAACACTCGCCGATGAGGGGAAGAAGCACAAGATATCCGAATCCTCTTCTGACATTCAGCAACCTGTACGAGAAGCTTTCAACCAGCTCACGATGCGACCGTGCATCATACTTTTCGCAGCCTTGGTCCTGGTGGCCATAGCGCAGGTCAGTTGTGGCTTCAAGGATTTCATAGACAAAGCTACGATTTCCGCGATTTTCGAGCAATTTCAGGTGTTATAATGCTATTATCTGCTTTTACCGCAGTCTTCCGAAGGAACTTGGGCACATCACCGTCTTCCGCATCTCCATAGAATCCACTTTGGATGGCATCACAAAAAAAGGGGCAACAAAGGTAAAGAGCGTATTGATGTCATTTTGTAAAGTTTCGATACCATTTTAGCTCCATGATAAACCATCACAAAATGTAATTTTTCTATTCCTTGCAGATTGCATTTGCCGACCTCCGGCAACGCCCACCCCTCCCCCTCCTACCACACCAGCCGATGAACCTCCCACCGAACCTCCTCCTCCACCTCCAGTGACTCCCGGCTGGTCCGCCCCACCCACACCTGCCGACGAACCACCAACCGAACCTCCACCTCCAGAGACCACTGAATGTCCTCCCACACCAGCCGATGAACCTCCCACTGAACCTCCACCTCCACCTCCAGTGACTCCCGGCTGGTCCGCCCCACC
>WJFA01000343.1:0-42858 GCA_009870155.1 Pseudobourletiella spinata
AATGACAGACTACTACTACTACTACTACTACTACTACTACTACTACTACCACCACTGTAAGGAGATCCAGCCCCATCTTAATCATTACTGAGAATGGAACAACAAAACAGTAAGAAGATTCCAAAAACTGATCATGGTAACACAATTATGACTTGAGAAGGATAAAGAGGGGGAACTGCGGCTCGAGAGATGAGCAGGTGAGTGACATTAGGGATTCCTCCCAGACACACGGGCAGATGCTCCGCGGAATGCATCTCCTCCCATCTCCATATATATACGTATCTCTACGGACTTACGGAAGGATAATCGAAGTCAGGCTGGGACGCTACGTCTTGGATGTAATCCACTCTAAATTGGTTTTCCGGATTTTCCAACGGGACTGGAGGAGTCAGGGTACTCATGGCACCCGAAATTGTCTGGAAAAGAAGGAGTCATCAAAACTGTTAATTCATATACTTGTAGAGGCAGGCATACGATGAGCCTCAGGGCAGGTTCAACTCCGCCGGGTCATTATAACCAACTCCCACACTTAATGTCCCCACTTTTTTTGGCATTATTACAACCGAATCCATGTTGCCATATGTAGACTACTCTGACCGCAAATTCGAGTGAGTAACTGAGGTCGGAGTGAGTATAATAACCCATCCTAGAATCATAATTTCCAGTTACCTCCCCCTTGTTGTCCACCGAGGAAGGCAACATACCACCACCACATCGTACTCATGAGCATGTATATAGGAAATGAATAAAATGAGCCTGACCAAATAGCTCAACGCCCGCCCCCTCCCGCTCTACGGACATTTGTTGGAGCTATAGCTCAGGACCCCCTTAGGGAGCGGGTGGGGAGTTCCATTCAAGGATTTTCTAACTTTTGAAAACCCACCTTAACCCCCACCGCCACCGCACGTGGGTCTTGCATGAGAAAATCTGTTAAACGCTTTCAACGACTACCCTTCATAACGGCTCCCACCCACCGGCTATATACTCATCCATTACACGTCTCCCCGACGCTCCACTTATACTCTCATGAGTGGAAACATATGCTGTTTTCCCCATTCATTCGCATACTTTTGTATCCCATTTGGAACCGGGAAACATCGTTGTGATGACTACCCCATGTGAGTAACTACGACAAAATATTCCATAGTAAACACATACACCCACCCACACATACATACACACACATACATACATACAAGTACCACATTTGAGCATCATATTGCTGGACCCGGGAAACTCGTATATACTTGTACAATTTAGGCAAGCGGTCATCTCCTGTGTCCTATCGAGTCAAACCCCGTTCTGTTACAGGGAGATGAAGCAGTAGCAAGTGGGTTAGCTCAGGGATGTGTGTGTGTATGTGTTTGTGTGTGTATGCATGTGCGTTTGTGGGTGTGTGTAGTATTGCTCATTTACGGAGGGCTACACTTCGATCCCGCCGTTCATCATGCCGCACTTACAACTAGATTTTTCTACTATGAAGAAGAAAACAATAGACTCATTAATGCCATTAATGATTTGCCGAATATGTCTCATTAGTTCGCTGCTGCAGGAAGTGTTGAGAGAGCGGAACTCTCGCTCCAGTACACACTGCCGCACACACACACACACACACACACACATCCACTCACATGAATACACACTACAGAACCCTACTTACTTACACTACAGTTGTCACGCATTTCACGTACATCTATCTACTCAGGCGCGTCCTTCCTGCAACAAGCTTTAGCCCCTCAACGAAAGTCCCACCCAATCCAGTTTGCTCATTCTTTCCATTTTATATGAACAAGGATCACCACTTCCAGCGCAGCTCAAAGGAGAAAAACTAGCACTATTCCGTGGGATGACAAGGGGACAACTTACATGCGCTCCCAGCCAGCCATCTCATACTGAGTATAATGTAATAATAGTCAGTATTCTTAGTATAATGTGCGCACTAATGCTCACAATAGCAGAGGAAATATGGAGGTGAATTCGTAGCTCACAATAAGATACACACTATCTACTGTACGGTATAGCAGAGATTGTGAGGACACTATTTTTGGAGGTTCAAAATAATTCCAAAAATGAAATGTGTCACAGAAATAGAAACCTCTTAACCCACCCAAAACTCCACAGTGTTCGGCCAAATGACAGCAGCTGGACCAAGAAGGTGTGCCCTTCCTCAGCCCGCGTCATCATCATTATCAAGAATAATTGTAAACATAGACAGATGGAGATAATATGCTCCTCAGCATGGCCAGACGGGCGGGGGGAAATCTGCATTGGAAATTTCCTAGGGTCATGCGGGCCTCACTCCATGTATATTATTAGGTGGACACAATTTTCTGTGGTGTGGTGTGACAGAAAAGAGAAAGCAGTTGTGGGGATAAACTAAGAGTGAGCACGCATGGCTCTCGTGGTTAGTTTTCTTTTCACTCGCACAGAATTAACACCAGAGCACACGACGATTACCCCGGAGGTTATGACAGGCCACTGTACACGTATACTCATCTACATGACTCACAGAATGGCTCCCAGCCCAGGCCTCCGCTCCTGTGATGTATATATGTATGCATGTGCTCACAGCAATCATAATTATTCCCAAATGACCAGCAGACAAATACTCAAGGGCATGTTCACACTTCCACCATGTAGAATGTGTCACACGTACACACACACACACACAAACCCTCCAAGATCTGTCCGGAGTTAAGGCCAGCTGAAGTAATGTACGCGAATTTTCCATAGGAATTAGCCTTCTACGGGAAAGTGGTATTCACTGTCAATGTTGACCAGGGTTTAAGTCTAGACTTGACAAACTTGGATTTGCCTATTTTGCCAGAATATATAATAGGATTTCCGGAGTCCCCCGTGTCGTATTTCTCAGTCCGTGACCTCGCGCTCAGGTCCCACACGGATCATTTGTAATGTGAGACCCGATGGATGAAATCCCCTAATTATAGCCTCCTAATTACTGCTGCTGGCCATTTTGTAAGACACCGAATTTTATTATTCTACAAAATCCCTAACCTCATCATATCAGACTGGGATGTTTCCCCGGTCTAACGTGTATTTACACACACACACACACACACAGACATATCCATACACATGGTCAGATCCTTCACATAATCATCGTGGAGGTAGACACAGAAGTGAAGCTCGCTGAGTCAAAAACACAGACGTACAGTATGATGCGAGAAACTAAATATAGTAACTAACGGCCGTGACCCTCGAGCCTAATGTTCACAAGTCTGCGGGAAGATATGCATAAAAATATGAAAGCGCCCACCTACATACGTAATAAATATTCTCGTGGATCTCATAAAATATGTGCTGAAGCAAATTTCTATGATGACCGTCGGTTCCCAAGGACTGCATAACCTTAGGATCTGTTTATCTTTACGTGATGATGCATTCTTTGTTCTCCTCTCTCTCTCTCTCACTCGCTCCCTCACTACACTACGGCTTAAACGCAGTGCTCTAACCTAAGAAAGTAGATCAGGCTGGATGGGACTTTCGTATTTATGTATATATATATATATATATATATATATATTTGCCACAATCCTATACGCACACGTACATAGCTATATCCCTCAATCACCAGTTTCGGATATCCCATAATATTAATGAGATAGAATTGATGACGAGAACAAGACTCACTGCTGCAGCATAACCTAACAGCGGGCGTGAAATTTTCCCAGTGGCCGCTAATTGCGCCAATGAGAGGTGGAGCACTAACCTTGCGAATCAACGCACATTATGTGAATGTGTATGCATAGGTATATACATTTTTGTGACGACAAGGCATATCTATATCAACATTATGAATAATATTACAGCACATATGCAAGAGAGAGAGAGAGAGAGGCTCCTCAACATCACCAATACATCAATGCGTTTACTGTCATATTTGACATAGGATGTCGCCCTGTGAGGGAATAATCGAATCTTGCTGTGGGGAACAAGTTCAACACTCGTTCGTATCGCACAATCCCATAAGTTACAGCACACACACACACACACACGTTCACAGCAGCTGGAGTCACCAGTTCGAACAGGTTTCCCGTCCAAAACTTTTCAGGAGAGGGATTTCGCAGTTGTGCAAAAACCCATTGTTACATAGTATCTCTGTATGCACATGTGAAGGCATGGATACGCAGAATATCCCTGAGGGATCTCCTCCAGTGAGGTTAACAATTAAAATTTGACGGAAAAGTCAGCCGAGTCCTCTTACCAGTATTGCATCTCGAATGTTCTTCTTTATATCTTCTATTTTCAATCGTCTTTCCCTGAAACACAGAGAAGACATTAGCATGAGAGATTATAAAAGGTAGTGAGAGGCAGTATATTTACACTTTATTCCACGAATGTTCCAGGAAACTCCAACTTCCTCGTGGAGCTTCCCAACAAGTTCAAGCATAGCCAACAACAGCATACAGTGTCCTTTGCCAAGTTGCTAACTGGGAGTGTTTTACAGTAGCAAGGCTCTGCCACTTATCCTACTATTCAGTCCATAATACCTCACAAGGTGGTCGTACTAATGGAGAGAGGGTACTAACTCCTTGAATTTTCTAAAGAAATTATGAAAATGTCCCACGATACTTCCTACAGGTTCTCAGGCAGGCTCGTTTATCCCTTCACGCTGATCAGCCTGGCTGGAATAGGATTCCTGCCACCTTAACCTTCTCAAGCAAGAGTCGTGACGACCCCGGAGGCGCGTGGCAAGTGGTGTGGCACAGAAGTGACACTTCTGAATCTGCTACGGCGGGCTGTTTGCATAAGTGATCCCTCAGGAAGGAATGAAATTGCCCTCACAACACGCACTATGGTCCATTGTAGCCACTACAATGCTCAACTACGTCCAGAAATCTCCGTGCCGTTCCGTCCGATGTAACATGCGTTCATTTTTATTTTCACAAACGCATTACATGGATTTGGCAAACAATTTAGCTCCAGTGGGGGGTCTAGATTCTCTAGATGGATTTGACTTCTCATTTGTTTGCTTCCTGCTACAACTGGATTTCCCTTTGATTTAAGTTTCCCGCTGCCTCCTTCCTCACACGCAGGAAATATGAAAATGACATGTGAAAATGCCAAGAATATTTAGCTCCTTTGTAACCTCCCCCATGGGGTACAATCTCATGTCAAGAGGTGAACTTCGCACTAGCGGTTACCATTCACCAGCACTTTCTCACAACAGTAACAGCGGTCATAACGGTTCTCTCTGTCTCTAAAGCCCATCTCAATCTCAATTTAAAATCCTCCCCAGCTTGTGACCACTCTTTTCAAAGTTCCCGCTGCACTCAACGTCTCCTCATAGTTTTAGTGTTGAGGCGGGTACTTGGAACTGGAGCCCCTACATGCATAGATATCTTGAGCCACTCGTAATTATACATTCCACCGTTGTTGAACTGCCGTCGTTCAACGGTGAATTTTCAGAATCGTTATGCATGTGTAGGTTAGTACACAACCGTGACAGCACGAATATTCATCTTCTGCGTACATATAAAAAGTGGACAAGGTCAATTCACTTACTCTTCACTGAATCCATTGACGTGCAATATTCTCATCTGTTTCACGATAGTACTTTTTCCGGATTCACCAGCCCCTGGAAATCAACAAAAATATTAGAGGAGTTGAAAGTCAGTAGTCGTCTTTTACTCACTTTCCATAAAGAAGAAACAAGGCGAAAAAGATTCAGACACACATGCACACTTGCACCCGCACATTCGAGCACGTAACCTTCGTTGGATTTGAAATACTGCTTCAAAAATGCAGGCAAAGAATTTCCTTCAGTAATACAAAGGTACAGGGCTGAGTGTTCAATTACCGAGGTTGAAGTCAGTATTTTTGAAGTTCATGCATCATTCCTTAGAATGGTATAAGTACCTAACCAGTTACCTCTCGGATGATAATCTTGTGAACATGAAGGTGTGGCACCCAACAATACTCCGTTCCAGAGCACCATTAATTCCACAAGGTAAGGGCATTTACTACCACACTGTGAGAATGATCTGACTAAGTTAAGGTGCGCCAGTTATTTTACAATGGTAACGGTACGACCTGGCGTACACATGCGGAGAGTATTTCGGTGTACTGTTCAAGTGATCAATGCAGAATCACATACGGATTCCCGCCAGATTTCTCGGGGTCTAAAAATTTGATGAAAAAATATGAAAGACTTGCCGTGCATTGGTTGGTGGAGGCCGAGTATGTGGAACCATAATATGAGATATGCAGGCGGTGGACGAAGATAATCCTGTAGTATTTCTTAATAGTCACGGACCGACACATGGACCGCAAAGCCGCAACAACCGCAAAATTCTCCCCGCTAATGACCGGGTTGAGTTCAACCGCACCCTCAAAATACTCTGACTTAAAACGTGCGGCATGAATGGATCTTTGAATCCAGTCATCACTGCATGCATATATGCTTCAGTTTATTCACTCTTAGTAATAATAATAATAACAATAACAAAGCTAAAAGACCTGTGAGCAAAATATTCAGTTCTTCAGGAGTCTTTAGGGAGAAGAGAAATACCACATAGGTTTATCTGGAAGTTTATACGATTTAGATGAATTGTCCCTCAACAAAACGAAGCCCAAAGTCATGGTCGGAGAGTATAACTATTACACGAATAGCTATTCTGGGATTTTTAGATGAAGCAATTCTGTCGTTGGAGCGTCATATGTGTAGGAGAAAATCCTGCACGAGATCCGTCATGTAGATACTCACCGAGCTGAAAATGAGCCACAATGCATCGACATCGGGGTGCATTTATAGTGCTAATGGGTTCCACAATGGAAGCCGCGGGGAATCCTGAGGAAGTGATGCTGGAGAATATTTTTTTTGGTCATCCTTCCCCATTACAACCCTTCAATTTTTGCACATGAGGGGAGATGCGGATGTGAGGAAAATTATTAAACTTGGAGAGAGAGGAAATATGGATGAATGCACAGCGTAATAACGATAAAATACGTTCAAACCTATCCTGCATGTTCTGTAACGCATGCCAAATCTGTTTGAGGCCAGAGAGCTCTGGGTAAAACTAGTAGAAAATATCCCAGGAAATCTCCATATTTGTTTTTCAAACTCAACTGATTTTCACCCTCCTGCCTCATCTTTTTATTTTCCAACATGATTCATGTTTTCTGTTAGAAAAAGGCTGCAATTACAGTGAGTATCAATATCGAAGGGAGCTGTGGCTCGTTTTTCACGGTTAATCTGTGCGTCTTTTCAAGAATGAAAAAAAATTGGTGAGGGAACGAAGGCCCACGAACGTGCACCCCGGCCCCCTATCGTATCCATACACACGCACACACATCCACACATGTACGCACAGAGATTATAATTGTGGAGGTGAGAAAAATTACCGAGGAGTAGAAGGCGGTGAGTGGCTCTATAAAGCTGCTTATCTTTCTGGATTTGTTGATTGATTCGCTTATTTGCCTCTCTTCTCCGCTTTTTTTCCTCTTGATCGGTTGAGGTGCCGCCGCCGAAGCACCCCATGACATTCGGGCTCAGGAGCCGCGCTGACAGCTCCTTAGCACCCAAGTGACCTTTATTACTTCCCCTTGGCCACTGGCCTACTTGATCCTGCTGACCAGCTGGCAGATATTCTCCCTCGCTTGAAGATTCTGCCGGCACTGAGTTATTCACTTTGGTGCGAAGATGCGGGAGAAGGGGAGAACTTTTGACAATGTGATTTTCTCACCACTATATGTATATATCTATGTATATATACAATAATATGACGATACTTTTTTCATTCGTTTACAGATCCTGTTCGTCAATGTAGAGAAGGTGGTGGCCGTCGGAACCGTAGTATTAATAATAGCACAGCTGAGACGACGATGTGACGAGCCGAGCTGAGGTGTTCTTTTATATCTTGACAGAAATAGAATAAAATCTAATAGCGGACGAGTAAATGCCCACCACGATCACTCAGATTTATGTATATATATATGCGTGTGTGTGTCGGTATTTTCGTAGATATTTATATGGACATACATATATGTGTGTAACTGTGATCATACATACATATATATAATTATGTTTGTGTGGGGTGTGTTTTCCGAACCAATTGAAAACGATGTGTAAAGAGTCACAAGTACGATTTCCCCTCCAGGACAAATAGTGATAATTCCATCCGAAGAATTCACACGTTCTCCAACTCGGTTATAATAGCTTTTATGTGGAAATCTCAATTTCGAGAATGTTCCTTTTTTCACACGACGCAAACAATCTCACCGCCCTCCGACAAGATGAGTGCTTTGAGGAAATTACCCGAAATAATCACGCAGGTTCAACAACAACAACAACAGATTCGGACTGTCACCAGTAAACACACCGCACTGCTCCCTTCAACTCGAGAGTTCTACCGGATTCAATTCGGCTTCGAAAATTGTGCAACACACTTGGGAGAGAGAGAGAGAGAGTAGATGAGTGTACAGAGTTGGGTAATAAATCTGTTCCTTGTGGAATTTGATCAAATGTTCCAGATTTCACCTTACAGAAGTTGATGGTGGTGATGACTCTGAGGCGGATGAGGAAAGGTCGTCGGTCTGGGTTGGGGTCAGTTTGGTATTATCGTAGCGGTTTGACAATTTTCAAAAAAAATAATAACGTTGTTATTATCAATGAAAATATATGTAGCTGGTTTTTATATGTATATTTTTGTATGTATGTATATATATATTTATGTATATTTGGATTTAATTATTAATTTCAATTCGAAGAGAAATACAAATTTATATACAGTAAGTATATGTATGAATGTGGTTGGGAGGTACATATACGTAGACCGACGCAAGGGTGTAGTCCTCCGCAAATGATTCTGTCTCTCTCTTCCTTTCTGTATATTCTCTGGAATAACTTCCGCGAGGAAAACAATATGCTCTTATAAGTTCTCTCTCCGCACGAATCCGTGTGAGTGTGTGTATATGACTTGTGTCCCGTGATTAAAGCTCTGCTATGAACCACTGATAGACTTTGAAAACTGGTTTAAAATTAATTTTCTTTCAATATTGCATTTAAGTGTATATATTTATATACATATATTTGTATATGTACACATATATACATTCACAGGGTGACATACAGCTCCACTGTGCTACGTGTAGGCATGTAATTTATACATATATATACATATATAGCTATATTTATTTATATATTTATATGTATATAATTATATATAGACATATATGTGTCCACATACGGGTGGTGTCGTATATCTATAGGTATATCTATATATATGTATATATATATTTATTTATATATAGAATATACGAGAGTGATCACAGATGATTTTGTAAAACGCAAACCCTTTGGAAGATCCGCAAGAAAATTTTCAAGCTAATTTTTCCATGTGTATGCATACCGAGGTGGAGCTAGGCATACACATGACGGATGGCCCTACTATTTAGTCAACTTCCTCCCCAAATATTTCTCGAAAGGGAAAGGTTACAATAGTGATGATTCCTGGCGATGATGATGATGATGATGATGATGCTGATGATGTTGTAGTGTTGCTGCTGCTTGTAGAGCTACTGCTGCTGCTCCTGCTTTTGTGATGATGCTGGTGGTACTGCTAGTGGACCAGTTTAAAGCAAGAGAGTTAACTTCCAGCAAAGTTGGAAATGTATGTATGTCAGTGTATGTGTATGTGCTTATGCATACGCTCTCTGTACACACAGAAATGATTTGAGTGTGAACTCCTTCACACCGCTGTATCACTGCTCTCACTCACCAATGGAAGCGGAAAATAAATCTTGTCTGCTCTGCAGAGAGTACTAATATACGAGAACGAACCGTGTAGTATATAGGACTAAAGGAGGGGAAGGAGCAATTATTATTATTTGTGGTGATGGTGTAATACGCCGCCCAATGCGAAGAACTTGGGAGTTTTTTTTCTTTCAGTATTTCAAGAAATATCCTTTTGTCTTTCACTTATTTTCACTCCTGCGTGGAAACACAGACACACATACTGTCCAACTGACAGGGTTGGATTTTTTCCCTGTTCCGCGGAAACGATGTAAGTTTTATAAGTTGAGATGAAAAGCCCTTGAGAGAGAAAGCACACACATACCCACGCACACACATACACGCTCCGTATATGTTCTCTGACCGCCTTCTCTCGCCTTTTCCGTAGATATTCTCTGGGCTATGGCAATGGACTCCCTTATGTGTCTCAACGTGAAGCACTGAAAAATAAACTTGAGGATTTCTCGCTCTTCCTTCCTTGGGATTCTGTATATATGATTGTTGATTTGCTCTTTTGCTCTCTTCCTCCCTTTTTGCCTTACTGTTTAGTGCGGGGGTTCGGTGATGACTAATATAATATTGTAGATTGGCAAGTGAGAAATCCAGCGACGGAAAGAAGTCAACAGCAACACACGGTGGCCCAAATAGATCACTAGTTAGCACTCATCCAGCTCAGCCTTTTGGTGGCAGAAGACCGAGTGGCAAAATGCGATTGCGAATTCTCGCAGTGTGCGCCTGCCCATTCCGTCCTGTCGTCGAATTGACTTTCTCCGCCACAGAACCTGGCTCTCCATCTCTCCTGCTCCACCCTGAACGAATCTCCACCAAGTTTTCTGAAACAATCAATCTCCCACTCGCTCTTCGTTCTAATCCATTTCAAAGCATCTGACTGTGCATAGTACTACTACTGACTCCTCTTTAGGCTTTCTTCCACTCCTCTTCCACTAGCTCACTCCAGTAGGTACAGGAGCCATGGGCTATATTATGCACACCGCGGGTTCACCACCGCCACTGGTTAGAAGACTTTCCTTTTTCGCAAAACGCCCATGAAATCACCTATTGTCAGACACTCTTGTCTCCGAGACTCTATGCATCATGCAGTCAGTCAAAATTCTTGGAACCCTCAGAAATGGCTCAATTTGTTCCAAATTCATCCACTCTGTACTCAAAATTGTGCACGGGGGAGCTGAGGAAAATTATGAAAATAGAGGCAAATAGCTCTTATGGTGATGATTGTTACAATTTCATCTTTCCCTTCACAATGCCGACATGGCTGGTGATCTCCACCAAAAATGTTTAATGTCAGAATAGTAATTCGTTAACTGGCAACCGCTGGATGATAACTATTTCCATTTTCCAACATCCTTAAGGTTAGGATGGAGCTGAGAAGGCGGTATGTAGTTCTGGTAGTTTTCGCTAGAGTTTCTTCTGAGTACTGATGTTGTACAGGAAACCGCTTCGTACTGCCGTAAATACATCAAAAAATTGAATTTTTGAAATTTTATCTATAAATAAAATCTGAATAAATGGGCTGAGAGAGGCGAAGGGAATAGTTGCAGCCCCGCTGGAAACAAGTAACGATAAAGGAAACAAGGTGAGAAGAAAATGTTTGGACACATTCGTTGAGACGTCGAGGCTGCACTAGGATTAACTGAAACATTTAGTCCAATTTATGTTCAAGAGCTCAAATGTATTTATCTTTAGCTTCAATTTATTTAAGATAACTGGATCTTTCGGTCTACGACACAAACACATCTCCCAACAATACATTATCAGGTAACAAGTAATAATTCTTAGTTTAGATTAATCAAAACTAAACCATTTAAGTATTTCCAATTGGTTCTCGTAATGCGTAATAATTAAAAACATTTGTTATATTTCAATTCAAAATAAGATATAATTTCATTTACCCAGCATTAAAAATAAGTGATCGGAAAAGATGCTACAGATTCTGACGCTCTCTCCCTGTGACAATTTTAGACACATATTGTACTGCATTTTGGTGTTGGTATTCTTACAAACAGCAAAAAATCTATTACGAGTGCAGGGTCACTTAGAATTAAGCCCCTAATAATTCAAACTTCGAAAGTACAGTAGATATTATAAGCACTAAATTAGTCTGATAAATTTTAGTTTTTCTAAAACTGGTCAAATTTTGATAAAAAAAAGTATACGATACAACTCGAGCCACTGGGAATAAAGGGCTTCACAACTTGAACCTAATTGATGAAAACGTTTTCCGAAATACGGAGAAACTGCTCGCGCTTGAAAGGAACATAATTTGAGTGGTTGTGTAAATACAAATAGTACCTCATGACGGCCGTTCAACAGATGGTTATCAAAATTACGGCTGCATTTTCCCATAGTCTGACAAAGTGAAGCCAACTCTGAAGAAGAAGCTTAGCATAACTAATTACTTCACTCTAACTTCACTTTGCTCTCAAAACTTAACTGAGTGAGGAGGTGCATTTTCAACATTCCAATATTGCGACAGCTAAGACAGACTTCAGAGTTGTGTAAACCAAATGTGACAAAAGACTGAATTAGAACAAAAACTTGTTCGAATCCGAATAACACAACAGAAAAAGCGACTACGATCGTATCAATGCACGATTCGAAAAAATAATGGTAAATCCTAAAAAAATATTGAGTTTCTAGAGTAAAACTAAATTGCGAGGAACGTGCACTGAGAGTTTTCCGATCTTGTCATGATAGCGTACGTTGCAATTGCAATTATAAATTAATGACATTATAAAAATGGAACTTTCCCATACGAAATCTTACTGCGAAAAAAACAGAAATACGCATTCGAATTACCGAGGACTTAGGTCTTTGATTATACCTCTCAACTTTTCCAGGTCAACTGCAGCGTTTTCTTGCACAATTTCGGTTAGTTGTGCTTCGGTCCTTGCTGTCAACCGTTCTGTTGAAACTACGCCGGAAATAAACGAAACAAGTTTCATATTAGAGGATTCTTATAAGCTTTGTTTTAAGAAAAACTTCATACAGTAAAATTTATGAAGATGAAAAAGGGTGACAAAAATTACGGCTGATTCAATCTCACCAGTTTGCCCGAGCAAAATGTCCTTTAAGTATCCGAGCGCCTCGGACATATTCTGGTTCTTAGTTCGCAGATCTTCAATGGCCTCAGACAGCTTGGAAATCCTCTCACTGGCTTCAACATTTTTTTGCTTTGTCTTATCCCGCGACCTCTTCACCGCACTGTTATTCTTCTGTCGCTTTTCGCGGTACTCAGACGAATTCTTGTCCACATGACTAGAACTGCTCTTCCGCTTCGAACCCATTGTTTGACTATAAAATCGTAAATATTTAAAATAATTTAGTACAACGCTGACTCTGAAGTATTCTGCAAATGCTTTTTAAATACTTCTCTATGTGTTGCACGTATCGCTTTCTGAAAACCAACATAAGTTATGCGACTACAGATATCAACAAATACTTGAAGAAAAACACAGGCATTGAACCCAAATAGGAGTTCGTTCGACCCCTTCGGTATTTGTTTATACTATTTTTTGTAATTTCCACCCACGGAGAGAGGTGTCTGTTTTCATAACAAGGAATGTTGAATTCCATTAGGCCACCAAGGATCTCTCCAAATATTAGTTAAACATTTTCTACAACTTCTTACGCAGCTTTAAGGATTTTAACATAATCATGACAATGATCTAAACTCGGCTTCATTTACTCAGACAGTGTGAATGCAGTTTTTATTCTAATTCTGAAATAAACCAGGGATACTTCCGTCATAAAAACTTGTCTTGTATTACCTACTTGTTGTCTAAAAACTTGATCCATGTCATATCTGAATATCAATGGCTAAAGTGTGTTACATGACAGGACAGTTGACGTGTCACCATTACACGGACTAAAAATCAATAATCGCAACGTGTAGCTTCAAGCTTCCTCAAAAACCGTACAGTTTTTACTTGAAGTTCATATAAAGTTCACCGCATTGTGTAATCAAACACACACTCACTGAACATTCTGCTTAGAAAAGGCATACAGAGTACTTGCAGATCAAATTCCCGAAGACAATTTTAAGCGACTGATCGTACTGTCTTAAGCTACCTATTTAAAGCTTTTCGAACTTTCTAATTTCTTCAACCAAAATATTTGAATACTTTACCACTATGAAGACTTGAATTTAAACAGGCGCAGAAATTTCCATGAATATACACAATTAAAACTGTCAAAATTACTTACTCCACAAGAGTCCTGGAAAATGTATCACAATAGTTTTTGATTGAATTCCTCTTCTGTCACTTTATATTTAAGAAATTTCACACTGATAGCTTCCTGGTTTCTGATGAGCAGCAACCTTCCTCGGCATAGCCTTGACAGCTCAGTTTCTGGAATATTTATAATCTAAAAGAGTCAATTAAGCCAGTGTTACTGACCTGAAATACAGCAAGAAGTGACTTACTTGAAGTGAAGAAAAATTTCACACCAATTCAGTGGAAATTGCGTCAGACAGGTTCGATGTAAAAAGCGAAAGCCAAGTAAACCAGTACGATCCTGAAATCCTTGTTTCAAATATTCCCGCGGCTCTCAACACTCTCCCGGCTTCCACCTATACAAATGAAGGGAAACTTTTGGTATGTCGCGCAAAACCTTTAGATGTCACTGGCAGCAAGGCAGCTATGATGAAAGTTGCACCTTGTACGTACGGATCTTGTTCATCGAACACTGTAGCTTATGTTCAGTCAAAATACATTGACGCTCTCAGTTACCCCAAATGCACCCCACTGATCTGTTGTGGACTTGCTTTGTAGGGTTAAGAAGGAGCAGTTTTTGATCATTCTCAAAATGTACATGTTCCGCATCCGCAGCACTAATCTCTTCTCCGTAAAAAAATGAACGTGATTTCAATTGGAAAATAGGAACACATACAATCAAGCCCCGACCTGAAAACCTAACTGTATTGGGGTGGATCTCATTGATAAAGGTCCCGGCTCTCCAAGCCGTGCTTCGATTTCCGGGGTTGAGGTAGAGAACGACTCTCAGCCTCAGCCAAATTCTCTGACATTGTCAGGATGGAAGATAGCATCTCTCCTAGCGGGAGCCCCCTCAGCCTACCTGCATCACTCTTTTTAATCTGTTTAAAGATTTAATTCAATTTTGGAGGAGATAAAGAGGGGAAAAACCTTGTCTTTCTCTTCTGTCAAAGGGAAGGCCCCACGCAAATCACATGTACAAGACCCATCTGAGAAATTACGTAAACGCCCCAATTTTCATGTGCCTTTTTCGAAAGCGGTGAGACTAGTCTCTCTCTTTGAGAGTGTCATGCTACATAAACGTTCCGGAATTTAAGGTTGAACTCCGTGTTCAAAAGCAGCTAAAATGATGGTACATCCAAAAACGACGGTATGAATTAATTGCAATGTATGCCGAGTTCTCCAAACTCTACTGCATTATTGAAGTTGGAGGTCTGCCTAGATTTTGGTCATATTATTGCCATTATTGTAGGGGCAGAGGATCTTGAGTAAAAGCCGACTCATGAAGAGCACTTACTACAGCAGAGAGCAGTGAGGATTCTTATAGCTGAGAGTCTTGAGTCCTCAACGACCAGAATGGGTTTCTGAAAGGGTGGCACATGGCCTCTTTCGGAATGCATAAAACACTTTGTCGAGCAAATATAAGTTTTAGCTTTGACATTTGAAAGGCAGTCACGATGCCATGACTTTCCTAAGTTTTCATTAATTTTTTACAACCGGGATCGTTACAGGCCTCTTTGGACACCGATGCGATGCTCAGATTCCTTTCATTAGGAAAAACAATATTTACTCACAGTTGGCTAGTGGGCCTGCCAAGCTCCCGTGAACTATTGAACACACAAGATTCTACTCTGTGGCAACGTCTAATTCTTGAATTTGGGAGATACTTCAGCCATTACATTCCGCTTTGTATGGCTTAGCAATGCTTCTCAAGATTCAATGGTTCCAAGTTGAAACTGGACTTAAAATTACCTCGGAGTTTCCACGGTCTGTCCCACACATCTGTCAAAGTGGGAAATTCCCTGTGGTGATATCTTCAAGACTTGTAAAGCTGTACAGATATTAGTATCCCCAAAATCCATGTCCACTGCAAGTTCTACTTCAAAGGGGAATCGTATATTCAGAGTTTAATTCATTTCCTACAGCACAGCCTTTGTACGGAAGGAAAGTGGTCAGCTTTCACGGTTCCATACAAAAAACCTGACGCCAGGACTCACCACTGCATTGACCAGCAGCAGGCTTTTACCAAAGTGCCCTCAATACTATCGTCTCGGTCACCTATTGCTCAACAGCACCCCTAGACCTATATACCCATTGAGAAGGGAAGGAACTTCCGGGGAGGAATCTTCGATGGAATGAGTGGGAAAAACTTCGTTTACATCGTCGAGGCTTGAAACTAGCATTCTAGGACTTGGTGCAAGGTGCCATAAGGTGTTGAGCAATGGGAGCAAGACAGCGTATGCTCCGTGACCACAGGTTGGTGGAAGTCCAAGTGTGGTAAGGGGCAATAGTAGTAGTATATAGTAAGTAGCCGTCATAGTCATAGTAAGTACTCACTAGTGAGGAGCTTTTCCTGCTACACACCCCAGTAAACCTAAACAACAATGGTGTGCAAAACACTTGGTATCAGGTCAAAATAATAACAAAATGAGAACAAGCCCAAGCCCAGCATCATGTCATAATCATAACCGATAATTAGGCCGTGGAAATCAAAAGTGAAGTGACGACTCAGGAAGCAAGATAGACTTGAAGGAATTTTGCCATGTGCTCTCGCGGTAGATATTCTTATTATTATTATATAATCCCACATAATACTCACACTCACACACACACACACATTACTTATACACCTTATCGCACGGCTCTGTATACTGTTCCCCTTTTCCCAAACCCGCTCCTTATACTAGCCACTACCATATAAGTGCGTTTCCGACTCACTACCACTCATACTCACGCACATACTACGCTCCTCACGAGACGAGTCAACCCCCCGCAAGCTAGTGCATACAGTTAGCATGATGAAAACAAAAGTAAAATTCTGTCCGTGCTCCTCCCTACATGCATAGGGAAAATGGGTACTGCATTTAAACTATAGAGTGAGTGGTCCTCGTCGCACGGGCTTGATCCATATGGGTTAGCAACTTATTGCAAAAGCATCCGCACAACAGGAACAGGCCTAAGTGGGTGAATGTTTACAGGTTAAGAAGCCAGGACAGGACGGGGAAACTGGTTTCATACTTTTCACTCCACGACATCACATCATCATCAACATCATCACAATAATATTAATCGCCGCGCCGTCCGTCCAAACGGCCTCCGCCTCACGATAAAATTGGCATTACAGGCTCTCAATAGAACGATGTTTACATGGAATCCACCCAATGATTCTTGATAGCGGGAGCCGCCACCGCCACAGTTAGTTACATGGAGCACACTTGTACGTATTATTTATACGTATACATATATGTTCAAACCCTCGGTTATAAGAAATAATCTCGGATGCAGCCTCAGTGCTTTGCACTACTGATAATGAGTAAAATAAAACGCACTAATAACCCCCACCCCATTTAGATATGAAATGAAAACATTCCTAGAACTTTTTCGCTCAAAAGCGGAGCGTGAGGGGTATGAGGGGGGGGCGCTCATGTTGGAGCTGAGCATAAACAGGATCTAAATTGAAGGTGATATCTCTGCCGTCTGTCAACAGAGTTTGTGTTTATGTGTATGTGTGTGACTATTTCTAATTTTGACTTGTTGTTGATGCTGATGCTGATGATGATGATTTGGTAAGGTGAAATAACTCAACAATTGAATTTCTTCCTAATTTTTCTCTTCATGTCGTGAATGTCCGAGAGGTAAACAGAGATATAGGGGACGACATTTGTGTGTGTGTGTGTGTGTGTGTGCCTGCGCGTATGGTTGGACATGATCATACTAATGTAGGCAGTAATTGTCTGCTAGAATCCTCCGCTCATTACGAGCACTTTTTCCGAACCCACTGACACATTCCACTACGCATCCCACGCATCAACTTATTACAGATGATACATGAATGTAATATTCCATGGAAGAATCTTCTACCAAGTTAAATGTTGATTTGACTTGTTTATTTTCAAAAGTATTGACTCTAGAATCTTTGTGGAACCTTAACGGTTTCTTCCCACCTTCCCTAAGCACATTCCATCCCATGCTCCAAAAAAAGTCTTGTTGTCAGCTTTGCATTCTTTGCATTTCCATGATTTACTCATACTTCATTACCTTCCGATAAAACTCGGTCCACAAACGTCTGGTGAGGGACACAACACATTTCCCAATGGACAGAGGTCCGAGTTATTAAAAATGTCAAGTGCCTTGTAGAAACTACGGGAAAACTCCTTTGGAGTCCACCAGTTTCCTTTCAATCTCAAAGTGCGACCAAAGCTGGTCATTCACGAGCTGGTAAATAAACCGCGATTAAATTAACTCATCCAGGTGAGTATTTTATCTTCACTTTGACACAGCATCCAGGTTAGTACTTACAATGTTTCACTGGCCTCCTCACCATCATTGTCAGCTCTAGACATTAAGCACTGATTGAGAACAGGGAAGAGACCGTGAAATTTCCTTACTTTGCAAAGGCAGTTATCCCTCAAAAGAACACGAGAGGCTCACACCTGAGCAGATCCAGCTTATGGGGTAAAGTGGTACTACCACCCTCCCCCCTTAACGTTTCCCGCATCGGACATTCGGAACAGATTCGCTGAGCTCCTCCACATTTTAGGATTGAAAAACGTAGAAGTGCCGATTACAGGAGGGAAGGGAAAATTCTGAGTGTACTGACTGTGCACACTTTGGTACTAACGAGTTGACGTAACGTGTTTTAGAATTAAATCTTTACTCCTGTCCCACCTACAATGCTCCGCGGTACTGGACATTATGTGTGGTTGAATATGTGGAGCTATGTACGGCTGTCAAAGGGTGTGAGTGTGTGCGTGAGCGTGTGCTTGTGTGCATGTGTGTGCAAGGGTGTGTACATATGTTTGGGGATGAGCGTGCGTGTGTGTGTGATAGGAAGGTCGTAATGATCACATATGTTGAGACTTCCAACAGTCAAGGGATGAGGTAGCTCGTCGTCATCCTAATCATCATCAGCAGCAGCAGCAGCAGTATCATCGGAGAGTTGTTTTTGTTTTTGAGCTGATAGTGGGGGATATATACGGTAAAGATGACTGTGTTCCGACCAGAAATCCATAGATTTCGAGTCAGACCGCCCTTGCGTTGTACGGGAGGAAAACAGAGGACTGAACGAGCAGTTGGCTTACAACGATCACACAGTGTGCAAGTATAGTCTTCTCATCTCACTTCAGACGGCATTCACATTCACACCCATCATTCACGAAGACATATGCGGACTATTACCTCCGACGACAACAACAACAACAGTAGCAGGAGCACCAGCAGCAGCAGCAACGACAACAACAACAACAGCAACAACTTACTCTTCCCACAGCTCAAGACGGAGGTAACATACATAAATATATATGTGTATATATACAATCATCCCCAAACACTTCCACCCATTAACAGCCCTATGTGGCTCACTTTGCTCATTCTTACTTTTCCGTTCCGTTTTGTTCCAATGCAACCTGGTTGCTTGGGATGGGGATAAAGGAGGAGGTGTAGGCGCTCGGAATAAGGGTGAGAGATTATTATTATGGGAGTGTGACTCGGACATGGGATTCGCATACACGTAACCGCGAGAGTGCATGTGTGTGTGCGAGCTGTATTAAAAACCATATTCTATAATATCACATTATTTCCTAGTTGGTTAGGGTAAAAGTAAAAACCAACAGCAGTATCCTGCTCCTTCATTTGCTAAGGTAGGAACGAGTATGAGAGATAGGGACACAGACACAGACACACACACACACACACACACGCGCGCTTAGACACATACTAAAGAATAGTGCGAGTTCGCTATTGTATGTACGTGCATATATGAGCTAGGGGGGGTTGTGGAGAGCATTCAGCGGAGGAGAGGAGCTTTATATTACCACGAGTTACATGAATAGGAGCAGTGCTTTGAGAGTCGTGCGAGAGGAACTTTCATTTGCGAGCGCGAGTACTCAGCGTTCACTTGCTCTTGTGTACTATACGCTGCACAGACTACATCACTTCTACTACTACCACTACTACTACTGCAACTACCACCAACACAACTCCTTGCAACACACCGGTTGAGCTGACTGTTGAATAATACTGAAAGGGAAACCAAGTCAGTTAGTGGAACGACAGCAGCCTAAGAGGTAGTACATCAGTTGAGAGCATGTCACTTTTTCGTGTCTCTTCGTGTGCTCACATTAGTTATCATTATAGTTTCATATAAGAGGGAAATAGTTCCAAAGCGGAAACTCTGTCTGTCCGTTCTGTGGGTGGGGAAAATTATTATACAACCTTTTTTCACCAAAATCCACGGAGGAACAGACTCCTCTCTATCCTGTTAAATTCGAACGATTCGCTCAACCCTAATGTTCTGTGGATTTCTTTCAGAAAAGGAATCATCGTGAATTTTTGTCCGAATTCCCCCGAACAGTTCTCCATACATTGGACTCATACCAGCTACCATAATAATCCGGGAGGAAGAGCGTCCAAGTTTCCAATCCTCTCTCTGTGTCAACAAGGGGACGAAGGGGAGCGCTTTGGTGGGAAGCTGTACCCACAATATCTATCTATATATATATGTCATTGGAACTCGTCGAATCTGGGGAAGCCTGAAGGAAGTTGAGACGTGCAGCGGGACGAAGTATATACGTACAATTCACAGTTTGAACGAGTGCGTGAAAGGAGAAATACTGAAGAAACAAAACAATACGCGCCGCGTTTACACAGATACAGTGGTGGTGATAACAGGAGGAGACGAGAGGGCTGAGAACACATATATATACTCCCATTGTGAATCTGCGGCGGAGTCTTAACTGCTCCCGGAGGTACACGAGTATATATCTCTCTCTCTCTCTCGTGGCATTTGTCACCCCACTCCGTTCTACGAAGACAGAGGGGAAAGGAAGGATCAACAAGTTGTTTTCCTCTTGTTTGGAGAAACCCGAAAATACAAAAGATCTCTTGAGTGAACAAAAAAAAAAGAAAGAACTCTCTGATTGTGATTTTTTGACTCTTGTTCTCTCGCCCAGTGACTCCACCAAGTTTCCAGTTTTCCCTGTGAGTCCTCCTGAGGGGAGGAGTGTGAGAGAGGGAATCCGGAAGTGAAAATCATTTGATCACGAGTGGATGTTTTTTGAGGAGCTCTCCACCATACTGACAGAACTGTGAGAGTACGGAAGGGACCACTGTTCGGGATCCGAGCTTGGCGGTGATACAAGTTTTCCAAGGCACATACGGCAAAATACGGGGGTTGGAATTGACATTTTTTTCCCGCGGAATCTATAAAACTTTTAATTGATATATCTCTCCAGAGTTTTTTGCCCCCCTTGACGGCAAATGATACACCTTTGACTTATCGTATGCTCAACAAAGTGTGTACGGAACTGCGGTGTGGATCCTGAGAGGACAGATTTTTTGTGAGAGGACTTGTTGCTCACAAGTTGTTGTTTTGTGCGAATAATATATCTGTGCGAAGAAGAAGAAGGAGGAAGTGAGCGGCTGGGCACAGCTTGAGAGTGAGAGGGATATAAGAATCCTTTCATTCCGAACTCCAAAAGGTGGAGGAGTGGCACATATACAGACAGACGTATACGCACACATATATATATATATATATATCTATAAACACAAGTGTGTGTCCCCGTGTTGTGTGGGGCGAATGCTTTGATTGGACTTGATAAACGGTTTTCAAATTCAACGAGAGAGTTTTTTTTTCGGTGGAACAACACGAAGAAAAGGAAAAGTGTTGAGTCATCACCACTCTCATTGCCCTCATCGGACTATATAGAGCAAAGTCCGGGGAGAGAAGTTGAGAGATCGGCTCGGAAAAGTGCAAGCCTTGCATGGAATGTATTAGAGTGTGTCCGAAGTAATGGCATCACCTCAAATGTACGACAGCGGGTTGGAAAACCTCAAGAAAGCCGCCCTCACAGTCAAAGTCCGCTCCTTTCTCAGTCAGAATGGGGAAATAGACCCAGCGGATTTGGAAAATCCGGAATTGTCCCTTGATCTCCAGTCCCTCATCGATGACCCTAACTTTGAAGTCGGGGAAGGCCTATTCCCGGAACTCCTTCATCATCACGAGAAGAACAATGGGAAGGCAGAGTACTCCCAGTTGACAACCAGAAGTAGTCACGGACAAAATGGTCACGGCGGCGGCGGTGGTGGTGGTGGTGGTGGTGGTGGTGGTGGTGGTGTGAACGGCTTCAACCGGAACCCCCTGGCATACATGCCCCAGCCCGTTCACGGAGGCTCTAGTTTTAATCCCAGTAACAATAACAATAGTGGGGAAGGCGTACTCGTCAAGGAGGAGCCCATGGATCATCGTCGGATCGACTTCAACGCCAACGCCGTCAGCTCCACAGATCCCAACCCATACTCATCCTACTCCAACACACTGTCCAACGTCACATCCCCGAGCAGCAGTAGCGGGAGTAGCCAGGGCTACAGTCCCAATGCATACATCCATCATCATCTAACTCCCACCACCATCCCCAGCGGGGGTGATGGGATGAACGGAAAGGGCTCCCTCAACTTTAACGGCAAGGGCCTCCACCACCATCACCTCTCATCCTCCCGCAAGCTGAAGAATGTGGACAAGGGGAGCGATGAGTACAAACGGCGGCGCGAGAGGAATAACATTGCCGTTCGCAAGTCCAGGGAGAAGGCAAAGCTCCGATCGAGGGAGACGGAAGAGCGTGTCAAGATCCTCGCCAAAGAGAATGACCGCCTTCAGAAGAAGATTGACCTGTTAACAGAAGAATTAACATTCCTCCGCTCCTTCTTCTCCAATGTGGGGGGATTGCCTGAGCAAATCCATCGGGAGTTCAACAAACACCTCGAGACCTTCCAACATCATCACATTCAGAACGGCATACAGTAAGTCCCTTCCTCCCTCATCACATCACCTTAACAATATATATATATATATATATTCCGTAACCTCCCCCGTACAAGATATTGGCTTCAAAACAGTGGCCCACTCTGACGGCGTGCACTGTGTGTGTGTGTGGCAGCTTCAAAAAAACTAATCCCGTACCAGAAATGGACTCCCAGTAACTTTAACTCTGTTGAGCCCCCTCCCCCTCTATTTCAAAGTGTGTCAATGTAAAGTATATGTACATAAAGTCATTGAGGGTAAGGCGGTAGGAGTTTCAACGATTCTATTCTCAAACCAGAATCCCTACTTCTCCAGTACCTACACGTATACATTAGTAGGAGAGTGAGCTTTTTACACCTATGGCTCTTGTTATGCTCTATCTCACTGTGAGCCATTACAAACCTGTCTCTCAGCTCATCATTCAAGTAATCAAGAGTTCCTTACAAGTTGTACATTCCTATTTTTTTTTATCTTTGAATTGACATGGATGAGTGTCTCGGTGCATCTCATTCTTTTTTAACTTGTATATTTGAGTGTGTGGAGCGTGAGGGTGGCTCTCACTGCTACGACAGAGTTCCACCCTCCCCCTCCCCCATCCCCGTAACATAGAGTTCTGTATGACTTACATATCATTGAAATAGCTCTGTTCAGGTTGAATTTCCTGGGAAGGCCCGCTAACTCTTGTGTGACTAATGAGGATTAATGTGATTAGTATAGTTTTCTAAAAGGTTGGTTATGGAGTCGGGAGTGTTTGTTTCGCCTCGGCAAAGCTATATATACATGTATACATGTACGTTGTACGGAATTAACCGCCACTTGAGCTCCCACTGGCCAGGTCATGAGATAGAACGGATTGTTGTGTGGACTCATATATGTACGAAGCTTATGCAGCACTGGCTAAAATACCTCTCTTCGCTTCCACCTTTCCTCTTTTGATTGACCACCCGGTCACCGTTTTTCTGTGCTTTCAGTCTGCAGTAATTAAAATATCTCAAGAAACCTGTACTGTAATATCCTGTCCAGCTCCGCCATACGACGACGTTAAAGATGTCCCCAAGTTCCCCAATTTTCCCGAGGATGATGATCATCTACAGTCGACGGTTTCCGTGTTGCAGAACCCACCCATCATCATCACAGCACCACCACCACCACCATCCACAATCACATTCACCGTACTCCCAGCCTTGAGACAGACAACCTATTGAATCCCCCTCACTCACAGCCGGGAGAAGACAGCAAGGATCCGAGGGAGGGCCAGCACTACTTATGATCCATCAACTTACAAACTCATCACGGTCATATGAGGAGGGTCTGAGAGAGTGGAAAAAAGTGAAACTCAAATGCCACGCTGCTGATGGTGGGTACGGGGGGAGGGCGTGAGTAGACGGGCTAATCCGTACTTCTCCCATGTCACCTTGTACACACATCTCACCCTGAATATCCCTGAATACTGTTTTTGACATTGTGCCGCCCTCACCCCCGCCCCCCCCATCCGTTCAGCCCGCAATGGAATGGTCTGGCATTTAAGTTCAATATAATATTTGTATGTACAAACTTCTACTCTCGCCCCCTCACCGGTTTCTAGCCTATTAGATCCGGCTGGGAAAATGAAAAAAAAAACAAATTGCGCACACGGGGAAATTCCAGGGTTCTAACACTATAAGCGGGAGCGTTCCGAGATGTGAGGGGAACGATTTAGAGTATGATGAATTACATTGTTAGGGGATAAGAGAGGCATCTTCGTAGAAGGGTATAACTCACCAGTAAGGCCAGCACAGAGCACATCGGGTAGCGGAAGGGTGTCTGTACAGTCTTGCTGTGAGGCAGCAGCGGACTCTTGCCAACCGTAGAGTAATGTATAAGCATCTGTAGTGTGACACATTCACATCAAGCCCACCCTCTATAATTACAGTTCAATTTTGAGCATAATTGCTGCAGTCTCGAAAAATTAAATACTTGTAGGCATGGATTCGCTAGGTGATGAACTCTTGCATTGGAATTTTATGTAGCGTAGTAGCTTATACATAGCATGTTCCACAAGTACTTACTACTGCTTTACTTTGTACCCCTGTCCCCCTCACTCCCCCATTGCAAGTTGTATATTTTTGGAAATGGCTCCTACATAAATACGGCACTAATACTGTGCGACTTCTATTATAAATATTGCTACTACTACTACTACTACTACTACTACTACTTCTATTTTACTTCACACGGCTATCCCCGTCGAGCGCTTTTGCGGACAGTGTATTGATTGTTTTTCATTCATGACCCATCTTGAGAGTCTTATTAATATTTCCAAAGTACCGAAATATACGACCTGAGCAACACGCTTTCTAGTGTGTGTGCGTGTGTGTGTGTATAGGTTATCATCGTTATTATAAGATTATTTTTTTTTTGATGATCATCAGTAGCTGGCGAACTTGTGGACAGGAGCGAGCAATTATTATTACATATGATGAACATAATTATTATTATTATTATTGCTACTGTCATTACTATCAAATGTAGTAGTTTTATAGCAATATAATTATCATTCATTATTATTATTATTATTATTATTATTATTATTATTATTTACTGTGAGTGACAAATTTTTATTTTATTGTTATATACATAAACTTGCCTCAAGCTTATTTTATTTTCTCGTTTACATAGCTACGCATATGGATGTACAATATACTTTTTACTGTATTATTACATATTATTATAGTTTTCTAGAACGAATTATTGCTATTATTATAATTTTTTTTTAGTTTTTGACTTTTAGACTTGTAAGCTCTTTATAGTTGTAAACTTAACTATACATACATGTATAACTTTATGCATTTTATCTTATCCTCGTCACTCCAAGCACCTTTAGTATACACATACATATACTATGAGGATGAAGAAGAAGAAGATGATGATGATGATGATGATGATGGTAATGTGATTGTGGTCATTTTTTTTAGCTAGAACCTGCTATATAAAATGGAATAATATATTATTATCATTATTATTATTAATATTAATATTATTACTATTGCTACATATGGAGACGACGGAGCAGACATTGTTGTGTCATATATACAATATACATATGTACATTATAAATATATATGCATATATAGATCCATACATACTGTGGTTCAGCCCCTGTAGCTGCGCGTTCACCTGTCAACGTCATTCTAGTTCATATTAGTACACATTAAACTTGTATTTACATTCGAAGTATGGATCTTCCGCGCATATACTGGAATCATTATTATTGCTTTGACACATATATGTATAAAACTATAAATGATGAGCATGATGATGATGATGATGATGAGGATGAGGATGGTGGGGATGAGCCCCTTCATACGGAAAAACTCCTCAAAGATGTCAGGAGAGATTTCTATAGATGGATACAATAGTATCATGAGGCACTTGAGAGCATTCCTTGTAAACCAAAGAGGACCAGTTTGGGACAAATGTCCGTGTAAATATTATGTTATACTTCGTAATCCCTCCTCAACTCTGGCCCCGTGTAGAGTTAGTGTTATAGTACTATACTACTTTCTAACGGTGCTCTTCACATACTTTTTCTGTGGACTCTTTCCAGGATACATGTAGGTGGAAACTTGAGGCAGGTTTCAATAGACTCCGAAAAATAAAATGTCTCCGCTTTGAGAATATTGGGGCACTCTGCGACGAGATAGTAGGGAGACAGCATAATGATGTGATCTGATGATGTTATGTGCATAGAGTTTACGAACGTTCCTCGCTACTTAAACACATTTCACTCCACAATTATATGCATGTAAAATGTACCCGGCAGTGTTTTTGCATACTGGAAGTCATGATGACTCATTGGCAACTTTTAACAGTGTTGATGATCCTCATTTGACTGGTTAGGGCCAGAGGGCACGTCATTGTCACCGAATTCTTTTTGCGTGGTTGGAGGGGGACGTTCCCGGAGATCCCCCTCAGCTTCGCATCTTCTTGTCACCCTATAGGTAGTCATTCTATTTATTTTTACATGGAAACAAGTGTATTTTTTTAGTCTCATCAGAGACTCTTGACTTATTTTGAGTTCTTATCTATAGCTATTATTACTATTATATTACGACTACTACTAATACTGTGATGACGGTGGTTGTTACGTACTTGACGATGATTCTCCCCTCTGAGATCCTCGATATGCATCCCCTGAAAAAGTGCTAAAAACAGTCAGCCAAAATTCTCTTCTGCAGCATGTAGAAGGACTTTGTCGAGGGTTTCGGCGGCGGCTCAGACACTATTAATCGCGCTGCTGACAGGATTTGATCCCCAGGGAGCTTGACCCAAAGGTATTACTACTATACTTTTGAATGTAAAAATTGTTAGAATATAGGGTAAGAGGATCATATGATATGTGACGGCGGAAGTATAACTATATAGAGATCAAATTGTTGGACGGGGGAACCTTCAGTATGATTACAACAATGTGTGTAGGGCATTACGTTTCATTGGCTGGTCTACTATGGTTAGCCACCAGTTATTCCTGACTACGTGCCCCTTATAATGTCATTGCAGGGTGGATCATTCCAGAGACTATTAGAAGAGGAGTTCCAGCTCAGAGGGAACTAGAAGGATAGTGTGCTACGGGATGGAACCCAGGAGATGTTATTTAGTTATTTCCACCTCCTATTATTATTGGTCCCCTCCAGTCTTTCTCGTATTTTCTTCGGTTGTTTTCATTTAGATTGTGCAGAAGTGTATGCATGTGTGTGTGTGTGTGTGTGTGCGTGCGTGTGTGTGTGTGCGTGCGTGTGTGTGTGTGGGCGTTCGTTCATGTGTTTGTGTCTCTAAGTATGCTGCGTAAATATTTACGGTCGGCGGCTCCAGCCGGTTTTAGAGGAAAATCATGTGTATTCAAACGATTAGTGAGAGTTATTAATTATTAATATTGTGTAGCATCATTCCTGATTTGTAATAAATAACTTGAACTTGTCAATAGCACTTCTTCCACAAAATAAAAAATGTAGCGTTTATTGAGCATTATTGAGACGTCTGTTCACTGGGTTGGGGTTGGGAGTCAAGTGACCGCGACGCATTCCATTATTGTGTACCCGGCTTTAATGCCTTACACCATCTTTTAAATTGAATTGAGTTGATTCGCCTTTCCATCCAAACAGAAATGGCCAGATCAGTGGAATGATACAATTTATAGGAGTGATTCCGCTCTTCATTATTACTGGTTCAGAGATAGAGAGAGAGAGAGAGAGAAAAGGAGAAAGAGAAAGAGAGACACGCCGACCTTGAGACCTGGACCAATTCTCCTGGTGACTTTGGAGTCTTTGCGCCGGCGCTATCCTCTGGATAGTGTTCACCTCGTCATTCTCAATGCTCGCCACGGTGTCACTGTTCAGCCCAGCGACGACGACTCCGCAGTAAGGACGTCACCTAATTGAAACGTGTGATAACAAGATCACAATAATATCGTAAACTGTAATCTCCTGCGAGGGCGAAAGTTCCCAACCGCTGAACATGAGCATATTTGAAAACAATAATGTGTGCCCGCGTGTTCGCCATGGGTAGAGGGATGTACATGCCATGTGTAGTGAGCCGTCGAGTCCACTTCAGAGGGACGAGGTATATATGTATACATCTGTATGAATAGCCCTATGCGGATGTTGATTCAACACACCCGTAATAATAACAACACATTTAATACACAAGTAAATTTCTACCCTAGAGTCCATGTAAACAGGGAAGATAGACTCTGGCCGGGTAAAACTATCGCGAAAGACGCGGGAGCCAAACTTGAAAAAAACCTTGGGAATTCATATATGAAATTGAGGCCAGTACAATAGCGAGGAGATGACAAACTGAATGAACTTGAATGAGCCATGCACACGCGGATGATTTCATGTGGGAAGATAATGAGCTCCAGCTCATTCTTGTTATTGCTAATAATTTCAGATAATGGCAAACAACAGCTCCTGCCACCACATAATTATCTATTATCCTTCCCAAGTATGAATTGACCGAGATGATGCAGTTGTAACTGACCTATATGACTCACTTTAGTACGAGCGTAAGAATGCCCATGTGATTAAACGATGAGGCAGATGGACACACATGGGATCACATGTTACCGCTTAGATCCCCAGGATTTAGTGACGCATCTTCCCACTTTTATTCTGCTTCGTACTAATGCACTGGTATTAACCATTTTAGACGTCAGCTCCGACGGAAAAACCCTCAAGCTATGCGTTTCACCGCAAGATTCTGCCCAGCTCTGTGCAGGAGCATTCGTATACTGAGGCCCTTCCATGGCAAAGCGAGTGAGCTGATACTGGTGCATATAAACGTGTGTACAATCCCACTAATTCTTGATCACTGGCCTAGTTTATCTTATGTCAATTGCACAGTAAATGGCTCGACGTAATGTTGGTTGTTTTGAGTGGATACATGAAGCATCAATCAGAGGAAATGAGCACCGGGTTCCGTGGCTGCTATGACGGTGCAAGATACCGATGGCTACAGAAGAGTGAAACATTGGAATGCTATCCTCGCGTACGAAGTTCACATGGGAAACTAAGAAGATGAACTCGATCAGATTCACCGGGTACGCGAGATAAGAAGCTCTTATTGCATGTCTTATTGTATTAAGCTCTTGTAAATATGGATGTCATGATACTCTCTCGTCCAATTTCGGCACTCGGTGTACCTCCAACGTGTTCACTAGGAAACTTCTGGTCCTTGGACGTTCTGATGACAACCCGTACTTAACATAGCCCCGCCGAACCAATGGCAAGTTTCAAGGCGTGTGAATACACTTGAGGAGGGGTGAAACTGTGAATATGAGCCCACACGTGCAGGCCACAGGATGACTATTTGATCAAGATTACCATCCTTCCATGTTCCTCTAATGGGTTGAACTTGAGTGCGAAACTTACTTGGCGGTCTTAAGAGTCAGAACAGCAGATGTTTTGCATTTGCTTTACGAATCGCAGAAAGTTCGGGTCCCGGGGGATAGTGTTCTTCTCCTGCTGCTTCCCCACATTAGGCTCATGTTCAGTGTACAGCATCTGCAAAGGATTGACGGGAGACAGCATTTGTGAAATATAGATAAATTTGATGATGATTTGCATAAATTATTGGATGAGATAGCGTGACGGTCAAATTGCCTCTCTGTCGGAAAATTGGGGTAAGGCGAAGCGATTGACCGGGAAGACCACCCGCTCGTCGTGGTTGCGTGCCGAGTGCTCTTAGCCGGCGACGGTGAGGAGACCTCTAAAAAGGGAAAAATGACTTTATTACCAAGTTTTTCACACCTCTTATCTTGGTTGCACTCCCTGAATCATGCTATGAGTCTCTATTTCGGCCCACTCATGCTAATGTGAGGGACTTCTGGATGGGTCATGATGATCGTATCTCCCTTTGTCCCACCCTCATCAACCTCTAGTTTGCTCATAAATCATGAAGTTTTCCTTTTCTCATAATTTTCTTAATCGCCCAATCACCAGGGGCTCCTCTTATAAAATGTTGTTATATTAAACACACGAATAAGAGGGAGCTTCCAGTGCCCTCACCATTGTCCACTGTGAGCTCATGCACTAAGCCGGTGGATGAGCACTGTAAACCTTTGCACACTCTTCCATGGACCACGGAAATGGCTCTGAACAAATGATAGCTGAGCGGAGGGGCGGGGGACGATCCGCAATGTTATGCGAGGGAGTTGCCGGAATTGTGAGTGAGTGAGATACGGGCCCACTCATACTGAGTACTATGTTGCCCCAACAAGCTCAAGTTGGAACCTATCCTGAAAATGTGCAAGTGGGATTGGAGAGCCATATTTTGTTATGGATTATGGAGGGTAGTTTGAGACAGCTGGATGGAGTTTGAACCCTACTCACTAGTACTACTACGACTGCAATACACTGCAACTCAATGGATGAATTCTGGTCGTCGCCCTGAAAATATATATGAGTTGTTACGATGTCGTTAAGGCCATTATTGCGTTTCGTCTACGGATCCACTTCTACTTGGTCATCACTCGAATGTCACAGTCAAAATACAGGCCTGGGCGCACATGGTACTATTCAAGGGGTTTGGTGAACCCATTTCATTTAAGATAAAACAATGCATGATAATTACGCACTGGTATTGGCTCGGGTGACACCGGGCTCCTGCGTTCCACAAGTTATGGCCGATGGATGGAAAACAGGCCACAGGGACGGCTGTCAGGCCAGATTTTCCACTGAGGGTCAAGGGTGGGAGGGCGAAGGAGGTTTCCGTTTACATTACATCATACAGCAGCAGCTCAAACTGCGTTTTCCCTAATTCCCTACGCAATTCACCTGACTTGGTGCATATTGGATAACCCAACATGTCCTCCGGTAAGATAATCTACAGCTAACTACTCATGTTTTGAAAAAGTGAAGAAAAAAAACTATTCTACTCTAATAGAGCCACTGATTCTGGGGTAGATGTTTCTATGGCCATTACATTGATAGTTACAAACACTGCTTCCGCCGTTGTACCCCTCCTGAGGGATCTCATGGTGAAGAATTATGAGTAGGAAATTTCTCCATTATGCCACAAATATTCCCACAAGACGAGCAGAGAATAGATGGGAAGGGAACATTCACGGGGTGAAGACGTCATGGAAAGAGATTGTCAGTTGCCAATTTTATCATAACAAGGGAGCATCGAGGGAGGGCTGCGGACTGGATTAATGCTGGCTGTTCCACGCTCACGTCAACTTCCACTCTCTCACACACACACACACACACACATGCTAGGTCTAACTTATATCCTGTCATATTCAAATATTTTTATGACTGTGTGTGTATGTGTAAGATTACACCTTGAATGAGAGTGGGAGTTCTCCGCTACAATCACACATGTAGCGTGTCCTGAGTCAATGCAACCTGACTTAATTTTCCTACACACATTGCTTTTTAGTAGGACGGAGTGCGATTAAGTGGCCTTCATATTGAGCGGTAATCAGACAACCCTGAAGCTAAATATCAAGTTCAATTACACCGAGATATAAAGTCTATATGGAGGTACATTTACCAGTTATTCCAAGTATTAAATTAGCTTCATTAATAAAACTACGATTCTCCCATCACTCAATCAAAAGTCTCACACGTTGAGAGTCGGACCGGGGTCTCTGGTGCTCGTATCTTATCAGCGGTGCATATCTCTGGACAGGACCAGATCCTCATGCTCGTCGCGCAAATGGCCTCAATTTCTGTCCGACCGTCGTCCGCCACAAGGACAAGTGCTATTCCCACTTATCTCCTTGCCAGATACGAGGAGGAAGGATCACTCGCCATTGAATTCCACCCCAATAGTCCCCTCGCCCTGGCTCCGCCGAACTCCTGGCCGACAATAAACGATTCCATTCAGGCTCCCCTCGAGCATCCAGTCCACATTCCATTTACGACGATACGCGGGGATATCATACAGAAAGCACATTTTGCCACACACTTTGCCTGGGTCCCTCGTGTTGGCGCAAGCCGTTCCTAAGAAGGCACACGTGTAGGTCAACAGATATGTACTGTGGAAGAGCAAATCATGACGTGATATACTAGGTCCGAGCGTCACCAAAGTGACCAGAATGAACGGGTCACATATATTTTGTCACGAGGGTGTGTCAGGCCACATGTTCTAATTATTGTGACATACGAACTATTAAGAATTTTCTTCCTCATCTGTCCAACTCTCATTGGCTGGAAAAGTAGGAGTGCTGGGGAACACGCCTGCTAATAACGTTCTCGTGGTTAATACCCTTTGCACTGTTGATACAGCTTAGTATTTAACATATATATATATATATATATATGGAGATTGCGAAATGGTTTCTACTGCATTTTCAAATCCACATACTCACACACACATCATACTTCTTTACACAGAGATTCTATTCCATGCCTGTGCCGATCACGACGCATTTTCCCATCCATGTCGTCGTCAACAACAACTGCGACGAAAGGAATTGAAATCATTATTATTATTATGTTAGCCTCGAAAATAAACTCAAATTTTGTCTATGGCTTACCCACTTTGAGCAAAACAACACGGGGAGGTGGAGATGAGTATTTTCCTCCATCCAATGCAACTTTATTACTACTGCAGTTAGTTATCGTCAACGGCTTAACTACGCCAGCTCTCATATGGAATATCATTGGTGTATGATTCTATTCGAGTGTGTGTGTGTGTGTGTGACCTCCAACGCGTGGCGCCCTTTATCTCCGGTAAAACGTTTTCGTTATGCTCCCCACATCACCTGAGATAGTTGCAGGTGCTGTCTTCCTCTTACAGTTTTCTAAAAGTATTTAAATGTCATTGATGAGCCCAGCATAGTAATGAGCTAATGATACTAATAGATCAGGGTACAGACTCACTCCTAGGTATCACCGATGGGCTGAAACCACACACGATTTTCCAAAAGCTCTCGGCAATTCTACTCCTCTCCCTCGTGGGACCAAAAATGGGGTCACGGACAGAAGCTAAAATTCCACCGTAGGAAACTGCAAAGAGCGAACAAATAAACTCATAATTACAGCAACTGGGTTCCGATTCCAAGCAAGTACAGCACAAGGGCAAGGTCAGTATTACACCTCTTCTCTGCTGTATATGTACTACTACTTAAACAAACATGGGGAGGCGGTCGGGTTGTTTGGAAAATCCCTCCAACAATGAAATGGGGCAGTTCATATCCAACACTTATTAATGCCATTGTGTTTGCTCCTAAACATGGATAACTGATACAAAGTATTATTGTATTCACTTGCAAAGTGGATAAATTAAGGAAACGTGACTCACGCATTTGAACGTGAGCATAATCACACTGTGTAAATTGATAACTACAAGCATACTGTACACTCTTGAGTCACACTCTTTTCTGATTGCTCTTTCCCCTCTACTTTCAGTATTGAGATTACCACTTGAAAAAATAAATATAGTGAGCATGCCACAACGAATCCCGCTATTTCTCATTCAGAAATTTTTCCGTCCTCACGGTCTCTTCCGAGCTGGCGTCAATAATTTGAATTTGCCGCTTTTTGTAATACCCGCTTAAACTTGACGATCATATACCGGATTCAAGCTGCATATCAATCAGTATATCAAGACGTTGCACATAAGACAAGAGAACTGCTAAATACAACCGCGTGTGAATCGGCTCCGGAATGGCGCCGCTCACTCACAGTTAGAGGAAATGAGAATGGGGTACGAGTGTGAGGCATGTGCATGAAACGTAAGGCCGTGTACATAAATAGTGAGTGTGTAAAAGTATCAGAACTCATAGTTTCCCGCAATTCCAGCGTTCAAAAGCTGCCGCAAGACCAAGTTTCAAAATTAGCCCACAGGTCAGTTTGGCAAATATTACAAGGTTCAGGAAGACCAGCCAACGGTGTGATGAAAGGAATACGTTTGTTTATTGCACGCGTTGCATTCGTCTGACATTTCAGTGTTCCGGAAGCTGCTCTCTTTCCCTATGTGAAAACGGCTGACGATGCGCCGTCTGTGTGGATTTATCAACACTTCTCACTGATTGGAATTCTGCAGGGCTATAAACAATGGGACAAATAGGAAATTTATTTGTTCACCTGTTCATCCGTGTTTACCGAGAGTCGGGCTCTTGCTATATGTATCCCTACTTGGAGCGTACGTGTGTGGTTGGATGGGGTGCAGAAGAGGGGGGAAAAATCTAACAATTCCACATGATTAGCCCTTGATATACTTCCATGGCCACTGATTTACAGTTTACTCAGAATTTACGTCCGTGGCGGTGGCGGTGATAGAGGTGTAAAAATTTGCGATAAAGTAGTGATGAGATCATGTGATGGAATGGAATACCGATTACCAAGTCAATTCCTATGATTTGTTTGCTTCCCATCAAATTTGTCGTCTGATGCGACATTTGGAGGATGAAGGTTGGGAAAAAACAAAATACTGGGAGGACCATACGCGCAGCAAATGTTTGTACCTCCAAGGTCACAATAAACTTGAGCTTGTTTTAATGGAAATATCTTGGAATTAAAAAAAAATATTCGAATTAGAAGAGTTCAAGTTAGATGCTTCCCTCAAGTCAGAGGTTCAAAGTAGCATACTAAACGGAGGATTCATGATTTGATCTCAAATTATTATTCTGGAGACTGTCACTGGAAATCGATGGGAAGCCTCTCTCAAGCTCTTCTTAGTCAGCGCTTTGACAGTCCCTTTAGTGTAACAATTAACTATTAAACAAAGACGAAACAAAGTTTAGAGCTTTATTAAAATCGGGCATTTATGCCAACTTTGACTTTTACCACAAAATTTATAGCTGCTTCCACGTCATGTGAGGAATTGTACTCAATAATCATGCTCAACAAGTCTTCTGACAGCTTTTTCCAACGGAGGACTATTAATTACTCCCTGACCAGCAACCATTTATTATGAATGTGACACAGAGCTGGAAAAAGGGCTGTCTCAAAGATGTACATACGCCAACTCCAAAAAGGTGACAGAGCCTTTGTCTCCTCCCAACGCACAGCCAACACATCTCAAAGAAGAGTAAAGATTAGCAGACCTTGGTCGTTAACTCAGTTTCCTTGGTTTACTCCGTGTGAGGAGCAAGGGTATGGGTTCACGAAGCCTTTTTTTTAAACATATTCTTTGTAGCATGGTGGCGGTGACACTTGTACTTTGCACCTTCATATCAGATGCACAGACACCGTCCGCACTCTCTCAGAGAAGATTTACACAGAAGTATAGCTCTCCTGACTTTAAAAGTTTTACCGCAAGCAACCTCGGGCAGGCACTTCCGACCCAGTGGTGAATGCCTATGCGGTACGTAGTGGAGGCGAATATGATCACCATTTCCAATTCTATACTGAATATTTTTGAGGCGGAAAGTTGTTGTGGAGCTTGGAATCCATCATCTTACGCAAGTATTTTCGTACGTCCTTTCGTGCGAGTCTCGAGAGTGAAGCTAATAATAAAAAAAAATATTTTGGGGCAGAGCAAGATTTGTGAAGGAGACAAAAAATCTCATATCAGTGGAATAGATGCGTAGAATATTATCTTTTAAGTTCGGGAGTGAGGGAGAGAGAGAGAGAGAGAGAAAGATGAGAGAGGAGGAGGAGGAAGATTCATCTATGGAGATCTTTTGGGTTGGAATATGGATAAGGTTTGAGGAGAAATGAGATATAGAGCCAATATTTCAATGACCTATGTGACCTCTCGGCTTGATCTAGCGTGCATATACTGTAAGTGTAGGGGCTGCGCGAGGTTGACGGGTCACGTTGGCACTGTTATGACGTGGTAGCTCGGACCAAGTCACACCCTCGACCAAATCCAATAAGTGGATTCTCTCAACTCTCATCATCCACTCTCTCATAATAATCTTTCCAATAAAACAACTATCGCACTTAGCGCTCACAATCTCGATGCCCCGTCCAGAGTTCACCACTACTGTCTTATCGGCTGTAGTGGTGCGATGCGGAGAAGACAGCCCGGCATGGTGGAGGTATATAGTTAAATTTCGTAGTGGTGGTAATAGAAAAACAGAGTAGATGCAAGGCTAATCCGAAGTAGTGAGATAAGATTATGCGTGTATGCTTCTATGGTCGTGCGGAGTGTGGCCATGTTGTTCACAGGGAGCACATGTCTCTGGGATCCCATATTGTGCTTATTTTTGTCCTCCGCCCAAAGCCGCTCACCCCCACAGTTGTACGCGACTGCAAGGAAATGAGGTGAAATAGATCTTATTGACGATGACTTTTGCTGATCGACGCTGGTCCAATAAGTTTTTTTTTTCTCATTCCCTATTTGTGGACAAAAGTGGCGTGGAAGACGCAGTAAGTGAAACAAATATTATTGAAAAATATGTTATGTATATACTTCAACTGGAACTAGCTTTGACGGCATCAGAGGTAATCCGAAATGAGCGGGTGTGGACCCCAAACGCAAGTGATGAGACACACACACACACACAGACACACAAACACAAGATATTACAGATCATATGAAGATGTTTATAGTGATGTAAATAATGGGGATGGTGATGAGGATGAAGAGGAAGATGAAGATGAAGATGATAGGGATAATAGATCCACTTCTTTTGGATGACCTCGATGCTATTAGCTCGGAGGAAGCCTTTGCCCCCAAAATGGACCTGTCAAATCCCTCTCTGGCCACCACATCATCTGCCACACACTTGGAATCCCACGGACGCACCACCGCACCCGTATCAACATCATTTAATTCAATCTTCTCGTGATGCCGATGATGCTGATCCCTCCGCCTCCTTTACACACATTATTCAGCAGTTTGAGCCAGAACGTACTTAATAAAGTTCCAGTTATCACAAACATATGACTTTCACAATGAGATTAAAATTCCTCGCCACCACCCCATCTCGACCAATCAAATAAAAGTGACGCGGAGAACAGATAGTAATTATTTATAGGATATCAAAATCTGAATTTATTTCCCATCCAGTTATTTTCCATGCAAAGGGGCTCCGGCGGAGGAGGCAAGGATGAGGAGTTGGTGAGGAAGGAGCCAGTTCTAGCGGGACCTTTTCTAGCCTGTGCTTTCATGTGCTACGGGGACTTCACCTCGCTTGAGAACGTACGTGCTGAGGAAAGTTGGGTCGTGCGCACTAACAAGTATGGAACAGTCGGCTACATTGTTCACCAACCGCATTTCGCCAACTTTGCAGCCACGGAGGAGGCCTAAAATCTCTCAAGATGCCGTACAACGACTCATTCTACAGGTTATGAGCCACATGCAAATTTGGGTATGGAACCAGTGGCGAGGCTTGGAACCGACTCTTCCAAGCTCTGCAGTGTGCCAAGATGCTCTTATTCGCCATTCCGCCCGCCACTCTGGGCGCAGCCGAGGAAATCGCTAGGGCAAGTACAGCTAAACCGCCACGACGTTCATCATTATTGACTTCATAGCGTATTCACGGACGGGGTCTCATGATCTGGCTACAACGTAGACGGAACAACGGGAACTGTTCTGCCTTCTCCCACCATATGCGATTTCTCAGTATTTGATACGATGATAGCAATGCGCACTCTGAGCTAGAGACAGAACGTCTTTGGGGTAAAATGAAACCCCCCCCACCCTCACCACACGCCTCCCTCCAAGCTTACGAATATGAACACTCAGTTGGAAGTGACCGACTACCTTTCAGTCAGCTGGTTTTTACCACAGTGATTTCCTAATGTTCAGAAACACTCAGAATGGTACTGTAAGCCCTGCCAGTCGTGTGTTCAACCCAATGTACATGAATTCCGCTAAACTGGTTAAGTCTGGCCCATGCGTGTATCTCGTCAAGGTAATTCGGGCTTGACATTCTAACTTTTGCTATCAGGAGCTTCATGAATTCGTGGGTAAATACAATCAAAAGGCCATGAATGGTGAAAAATTAATCATTCCCACCCGAGGGTATTCAAGGGGGAGATTATTATTTATTATTTGTGCACTAAAAGTGGTTGGCACGGGCATATTGGCATCCCAGGAGTGCCTACGAACGACTGATATAGATAAGCAGGTGAACATGTACGAAAACTTAGTCCCGATAAACCATAACAAATCTGTTCATTTAACCCTGGGTGGGAAGTGTACTGTCCCATATGATCTTCTGAGAGCTGAAGGTGAGAGTTGTCACAAGGTTGATGGCGCGAGAGATCTGGAGGGTAAAAACAATGCAATTGTGTAATATGGACAACATAAAGGCCTCCGTTTACAAGCCGTATCCAAGATTATTTGCGTGCCCACCCTTGAAATCCGGGAGAAATCAAGTGCTGCTACCAACTTGGGGTTACCCAGTCTATATCGGGTGTCCATTTCTTGACACACACACACACACACACACACGCATCACATAATCGATCTACCTACGCTATGATGACAATAACCAATAGTGCATCTTCCCATCACCCAATTTATCTCACAAACTTTGGTATAATAATCCACGAGGATTGAAGTGACGGTAGCGAGATTTTAAACCACACAGCATACTGAACACACAAGTATATATCATTTTATCACGTCTAGACGTCCCTCCAAAGCTTTTGCGGCTGCAGAATAAACGCTCGACGACACACGCCAGGAGTTTGTGTGAATGTGTGTGTATGTGTTTGTAAGCGTGTATAAACAGGAGCGGTGCTCACCACTACAAGCAGACGTAATCTGTGAGTGGCGCGAAATCAGCAAAGTCTCTGTGAATATCGTGGCATACGTAGACTCATTATTCAGGCGGAATAATAGACACAACGTCAGCTGCACCACACCTGAGAGTGTCACTATGTTATGAGGTAACCTCTACCAGCCAGATTCTCATCCAAAAATTCCATTTTTTGTTGTTGACCCAGACTTGTACGCAATACAAGGATGCGGCCGCAGTATTTGTGTACCTGACTCGCCCGAAAAATTCACCATGTCCGCATTTTCTTGTTTACATATCAATGGATCATCCACAACTATTGTTCCTGAATGATGGCATACACGGTTTTGAGATGATGAGGGCGGAAGTCATACTGGACAGTTTCGTAATTGCAGATTCAATCACTAACATTCGCCCCTAGTCGTTGCGGTTTAAACCCTTGCTGGCCGACGACCACGCTGACGTTCCACCAGGAAGTAACGGGGTGACGATATGCCCTGCAATCCTAACCGTGACTTTTTCCAGACGTCAAATATGTCGTAAAAGCGCCAATTGAAATGATTGTTTATGAATGTTGTTGCCTATAATCCCTGCAATTGTTGACCAGCTTTTAACTATACGAGAAATAAGTGATGATTTTGCAAAGTGTTTGGTGGTCGAGTACTTTGAGTTCCCATTTGGATGCGTTCAGTTGTGGCTGAATGAGATGATGAATGCTCACGCGAGGTGGGAAGGTATCGGTAGATGTGTGTGAAAACCAGCGTCTTAAGATCTCTGTCCCCTGATATGAGAGAGAGAGATGCGCCTGCTGGAATGAAATGCTGCTTGAAGGGACACTGGAGGTGAGAGATACGAAATTTCCACAGTGGATGGAAATAATTGATGTAAAGTTACTTTCCTGCTGAGCGGATTGACAAATCTACAGCGGGTAGGTCGGAATCGTAATTGATTATTGTCCGAGTGTTCTCCTTCAGTTTTGTAAGGCAGATTTGACAAATTGTGTGTATATTTCATGGCTGTGATCATCTCCATTGGATGGTATGGAAAGGGTCACGTGTCAGATGGTAGATGCTACTGTTGTTGATGGTTCTCATACATAATGCATCAGCTTGCGATCACACCCATATCTTAGAGTCCAAGCGGACGGTCGTAGTTGGGTCGGACGCTGCGGATGGGTTTGCTCTCTCTCTCTCTCTCTCTCTCTCTGCTGATCCCGATCCAGCTAGGACCTTGGAAGACTTATGTGGTGAGGAGGAGTGAGATGCTTTTGGATTTCTGGAAATTTCGAACCTGGTCTCACCCCAGACAGGACCGAAGGTGGAGCTTTTATTTGAAGCATGAATCATGGATAGTTTACGAAATGCTCATGAAAAGTGCTAATTATTCCCGGAGATGGGGTTCAGCGGGACGAGTAGGAGCATACATAATTTGCTCATGTGACGCATGGGATTTGTGGGGATTGTACGGATGACTCGTAAGTTTTCGAATGTGAAGTCCTCCACATAAGCCGTGTAAAGACAAGTCAATCCGCGGGTGAAGGCTGAATCGGAAGGAATCCGTTGAGAATTTTCAAGTGCATATGATATTCCTGTCGATAAAGTAAGGTTGGAAAACAATGTAATTTTTTGTACACGTTGCGGGCACGTGAGTGGGGAAGCTTCCGTCGTTGAGTGAATATCGGGTTGGTGGCGAACGTCAGAGAGGTTTAAGATGACAACAGGTACGCGGACAAGTGTGTGAAGGAGACGGGGTATGGATTCTCCTCTTGTCGGATCTCGCGGAACACATAACACACACACACACACACACACACACAGGCTCACCTCTCTCAACTCACCGCGTTTGTTCCACGTACCAATATTTTTACGTAGCATTCATTAACGATTCTTAAAAATTCCCGATCTTTCCACCACAGTTGTGCCCACTCACTTAAAATCCGCCATAGAGCCATTCACCACCAATGAAATTCAATTTGAAACCAAATTTCAAACCCTGTGCTCACGCTCCTATTCCTACGGTGTGTATGCCTATTTGTGTGCGTATGTGTGCTTGTCAGAACGGGGAAAACTAGGGTCGACTCCTCGCCTCCCAACTTTAAGGCTGAGCAAAACCCTCACACTAGATTCCTCTCCATTTGATTTCTGCCACGTGCCGCTAACTTTTTTCCCATTCTAAAAGGTGACGGCCTAAGGTTACTAGTTGCATGTCATATATGTATCTCCGATGTAATGTAGTCACCGGGTTGGGACTAGACAAAAGTCATGGATCGCTGTATAGGACGATTTGTAAGGACCCTCACCCTTACCAGCTGGTAGCTAACAAAGGGCGTTTAAGTCACGCTTCAACGACTCTTTCTTAGAACGACTCGATTTCACAACTCACGAACACTCACACACAGACACACATAAACGCACCAGACGTAGACAAACACACACCCGCAGATACACACACTTAAGCCCAGCCTTCTCCACTCCCTTTCTTACGGCTCCCTTAAGTATATTTATTTAAGCATAAAATTATGCATTTAAAGCGCTACTGCTGCCAATAATAATCATCCCAAATGAGAACCATATAAACACACACATTGTGTGCATTACAACTGTGTCCCTCTCACTCCCGACGTAACCGTGTGTTTTCCACGAGGATCGATACGCACACGGGCGAACAGATGCTCTCATTCCAGCAGTGATGATGATGTGATCGCCATGTATTTGCTCCTCCTATTGATATTATTATGACAAGTCGGAAACTATTTGCTGATATTTAGCAGGAACTACTTTTGTCAAGCCGCTGGACGGTATGCTGTTCTAATAGAGGGTTCAAGAAACCCCGAAATTGTGCAGTAGTATATCCGCATCGCAGGCTCATGCATGACACTAAGCAGGGACTTACGTTCAGAATTCGGTCATAGGATCATATTACAGGTCCAACAATGATCCTCAGCCGTAAATACTTAGGGAGAGCAAACACACGGAAGCGATTATGCAGAGAAATGCATGGGATAGAGGAACTGTGTGTGAGGGATTTATATGCATGTACATATGGACATGGGTTTTGTAGAATCCACCCATATATAACACATGGAAATTCAAAGGCAGAATGCCTGTGCAAACTTAAAGGCCATCCATCGTAAAATTCTGCTGTCCTTTCATCCACATAAAAATTTTTATTGGTAACTATATACACACATGCATTTTACTACTGCTGCTACTAGTTGTGTGAATGCGTGCATGTGTGTGTGTGTGTGTGTGTGTGAATACGGGGAAACTTTAACCTGTGACTTTGAATGGGAGCTTATGGGGTTTGAACGGAAATTCTGTAACAAAGACGGCGCGTGTACGATTCCCGTTCGCTCCACCAAAGACTTTGGGGCTGGAACAACATCACTCTGGCCGTCATTAGCATTTCTATGTTGTTTACCAGCCCGTGGATCACAGTATGAATGACCGTCGAGGTGGAAGGGATTTTTTACGCAAGAAATTAGAACGTTTGTGTGGGGTGGAAAAGAGTGGATTTTCTCCTCCTAGCCCCACCAATTGTTTATACACATTCGTACATAGAGTTGGCGGGACAGGAAGGATGATCATGTAAATAAACAGATGCGGTGTGAGCGTGAGGACCATTACTCATATCATTTTACTCGTGCAGACGGTTTGATTGGGATGAGTATGTATGTGTGTGTGCGTGAGTGTGTAAGTGTGCTCACATTTATTGGTTTTACACATGTCTATTGATTACGGAGCGGAAAAATTTCTTAGCGGAAAAGTTTTTACCGTACGTTACGTTAAATGTAAAACGTAGGGGTATGTCTGATGCTGCTGACGAGGCGGCCTGTGTGGGTTAAGGTGCACATGCACACAGTGATTGACGAAAATCATCAACATCATCATGCCGGAAACCGGCAACATGCAAAGTTGAGCTTCAAGCGTTACTATTGTGGCAA